>JADHZB010001978.1:0-10095 GCA_015657535.1 Nephromyces sp. MM_2019 | reverse complement strand
AAAGACACACAAAAAGACACACAAAAAGACACACAAAAAGACACACAAAAAGACACACAAAAAGACACACAAAAAGACACACAAAAAGACACACACAGCGTAAATCACTTCAAATTATACATAATTCTGTAAGTTAGGTTATCAGAGTAATAGAGCTTACATCAATAACTGCTTCAGCGTTCTTCCTTAATTTTATCGTTTTTTCATCTAGTATAGCCGGCAGCCAAAATACCATAGGCTGTGCTCTGAAGAAGGGAAGAACACACACACACACAGAATCTATAAGAAAGAAGTAACACACAACACATATATGAAATATAATGTAAAAATATAGCATATACAACTCAGATATAACACACACGGAGGCAAGCAATGTCCTAAACACCGATGTACATACACTGGCACAAATAGATACACACGCAACAACAAAGGAGCAAAACAAAAAAGATTACAGCACACAGATGCACACACACACTCATAGGCATAGCCTTGCATCGAAAAATACACCAAAAGCATATACAAACAAGACGAGCGGAAAGCATCATTTTCTTACGTTGTACTGAAGAAATTCTTCATACTTTGATAGTGCTTAGTTAGATGCATTCTCTGAAGAAGATTAAGAAGAAGATGAAGATGACGAAAAAAAAGGAAGAAAAATTAGCACATTAAATTACACAGTAATTCATCATAAGGAGTGGGTGCGTATAACATAACTCTTCCACTCCCTCCCAACACAAAAAACCTTCAACACACCAGCAGCCTCTTTCTCTCACACACCACCAGCCTCCTCTCAAAGGAACCCCCCTCTCTTGAGAATTATGCAACCCCCCCATCTCAAATTGATGCCTTTAATGTGACATAAGTTCAGTGTACATACAGTCGGAAAGCGTGTGAGGTGTATGTGTGCGACGTATTCTTAAGCTATCATACCAGAAGTTCGCCCTCCATAGCAGCTAGCTGGTCTTGAACCTCTCCAACCCTGCGCACATCCGCAGATCTTTGCTCCTAAGCAGCACAAGCACACAAAGAAACACACACGTATAACTTAGAGACAACTGGTCTCCGATTTACACAAATGAAGCAGAGGCTTTAAAGCTGACTAGAGCCTGGATTAGCAATGAGATTGTGTGTGTGTGTGTGTGTGTGTATGTGTGTGAGGCTTATGTTATGGGGATGTGAGTGTGTGTATATGAGGGCTGTTAAGGCGAAGTGTGCGTATCATGGCAGTTATGGAGATGTGTTTCAGGGTTATGTTATGGTATGGTATGTGTGTCTATCAGTTCAGAGATGACGAAGTGTGTGTCTATCACCTCAGTCAGGTCAACTTGCTCGTCTATCAGTTCAGTCATGCGGATGTGCGTACGACCACCTTTCAGACCTAAAAATGTGTGAAACTATCCCCCAGGACCCCCAAAAAAAAAAACCTCTCTTTGTGTGTGTGCCTATGTGTGTGATTCTAGACCCCTCCTTCAGCACGCAGTCCCCTACAAATCACTTCAAGCCTAAATAACTACAACATTTGAAAGAAGATGAGCTCTAAACTTTTTTTTTACCTCAAAATCTCTCTTCCTCATCTCAGAAAGATTTTTTCTTCCAAAATTGAGCTTTTCTTCCACCCGTTGCTCCTGAAGCTTATGCATCTGAGCCTGAGAAAGTAGAACAGCACATACACTGGTATAGAAAGTGCAGTGTACATACACCTCTTTGCATACTACCCTCAACTACACACAAGGATGTAGGATATCTGGAAACGCGTTTTTTATATCAACCAACTGAAGAAAACGATATTACTATTAAGCAGTAAAAATGTGGAGAATCGTATAACAGAGAATACTGCAAATTCTGGAAAACTTTGAGTAGCAATTGAAGATTTTACGGCTAAGAGAGTGTAGAATGAGGTAGGTCGTGCATAAAATGAAGAAAGAGGGTTTGATTCAGCAAAAATTCCAGTGAAACGCGCTGTGAAGATGAGAAAAAAGAGGAAAAAAATAGACACACACACACACACACAGAGAATCATAGGAGCACACACACAGAGAAAAAGCTAGGTACGAACACATGCAGAGAAAGGAAGGAATACACAGAGAGAAACTTAGGAACACACACATAGAGAATCATAGGAACACACACATAGAGAATCATAGGAACACACACATAGAGAATCATAGGAACACACACATAGAGAATCATAGGAACACACACATAGAGAATCATAGGAACACACAAAAAAAATACTAATACATAACGCAACACGTACAGAAATATCACAGCACACACACCAAAATGCTTCACTACCTGCTGAGTTTTCTCCTCCTTTTGCAGCTGCTCTTTGGCTCTATGAAGATGGCCAAGCAATCCAACGTTTAACATACGACGATTTCTGCTTTGAAGCTGCTCATCGGACTCCATCTTAGGCTAAAAAGGCAGCAATTAAAACCGTAAGCTTCAACAGAAAAACAAACACACAAGCAGACAGCGGAAAACAAAGAAAAAAAAGCAGATTGATCACAGAGAAACTCATCGAAAGTATCAACAAACACACAGGCACAAAGCCTGTTAGTTATATTAAGAAAAAATGTTAAAAGGCAGCGATAAATCGCAGAAATCCACTGAATTTTACTTTTACCGAGTGTACGTACACTGCTGCCAGATATGGTGCATGCAGATGAGACAGGACGTTCGAAAAGAGGATCTTCTCATAAAGAGTAAAGAGAAATAAAAGATTGAAAGATTCGCACACACACAGAGCAGCGAAATAAAAAGAAGGAATGAGTTTAAAAAGCCATCACACACAGGGAATAGATGGAAGATAAACGCATACACAGAAAAACATCCATAGATACCCACACATACACGAAGATGCTTAGACACACACACGAAGATGCTTAGACACACACACTTACATAGAAACACACATATCACATACACACACATATAGGAGCTCAAGCAACGTGTAAAGCAAAGTCCTACCATAGCAACAGAACTCAATGCTATACTACCTACAATAAAGAAGATTAAAGAAAAGGTTAAGGAAACACGAATAAACAGCCGGAGCAATACGATGCAGCACACATCCTCATATTTTTGAAGATGACACACACACACAAAGGCTTTAGAGAACAACTCACTCTCTTTTCCACTTCAAATTCAGGTCCTTCGAAAGAATATGATTGAGAGGCAAGGGGGGGTCCATCCTGAAATAACACACACATAATCAGCCTCAAATTAATCATTACAAATGATAAAAGAGCTACTATGCACAAATATGCGCTGACACACACAGGGAGACACATAGATACACACACAGGGAAATACATAGATACATACACAGAAGCACATCCACAATATATACACACAATACTAGCACACACACACACACACACACACACACACACACACACACACACAAACACACACACACACACACACACACATACAAACACACAAACACACACACACACATACAAACACACACACACACTGTTATACAAGAAAAACTACACTCGCTCAAATTTAGATGTTAAGAGGCTTTTCTGCTCTTTTTCGCTCACCCTTTGTCGTTTCATAGGCAAAGTTGCTGTAGAATGCTGTTCTGCGCCTATAAAGAAGCTCAAAAACGGCTTTATAAGTACTGGAGTTTGGACATTTTTCAAGAAGAAAAAATGAAACAGAAGAGCTAGGAAACAAGAGGTAGAAAATGCACAAAAAAGATGCTTTGTGAGCAAGCAACATCAAAATAGAGGAAGAAGACCCAAAAACAGAGCCTCTGTGTGCGAAACGCAAACTCTACAAGAAAGAATGTCTTCTCAGCCATTCAAGTAAAAAGGTGAAGCATTTTCTCTAATCAATGTTAGTAAACGCAAGAGGAAACTTCAGTTTCATACATTCTATCTGCTTAAAAAAAAAAAGTTTAGCTTCAGTTGCTGAAAAAGCTGGTAACTTCAAAATTTTTATCTGTGAAGGAAATTCGTATGTTTCCTGGTTTTGAGAGGAAGCTGAAGAGCCTAAAAGGCTTGCTAGCCATGCTGCATTCTACGCTCCACTAACAACTGGAGAAAAATTTATCATCAAAACGTTCACATTGAAAAACTCAGTGTACATACACTAGCAAAAAAAAAAATTAAGACATATTATTCCCTCTAATATGAAAAAAATGCAGAAAAAATCAGCTTTACATAATGTTCGTAAGAGAAGGAAAATTACACACACATACATGCATAAATAAATGTCTACAAAACCCGATAAATCATCTCAAATCCTCAAAAGACATGGAAATCAAAACCACACACACACATACACACGCATATTTTTGCATTCTAAAACGCCCAATCTCAAACATCTTCAAAGTTTCTTACCTGCATTGTTCACGTGTGTAGAATCAAAATAACCCTGACGAACCATCTTTCCTCTGCTGAAGGCATCATTATTAGCTCTACTCCCCCTGCCTCCAGAAGCTCCTCCTCTTCCTCCAGAAACACCCCCACCACCTCCTCTCCCTCCACGGCCTGCAGTTAAAGCCCTCAACCTATCATTCAAAACATCTCGCTCATGCACCAGCTGTCGTATCTGATGATGCAGCTGAGCCTCATTTTCACTGTTTGCCATCATCTGCACAAGTAGCTGCGTTAACCTGCAGGAGGATGGGGAAACTGAGCGGCAAAAAAGTGGAGATTTTGCAAATAAGTAGGTGTGATTCTTCTCTCCTTCAGTGTGTAGAGTGATAGGGAAGCATCAAGAAGCAATGGGGCTTAGCGATAGAGCTTTAAGGGGGGGGGAAACCGCATAAATGTACAAAAGAAAACAACGAAAATTGTTAAATAGAGGGGGAGAGGGAGGAAGAAGAAGCAGAGGGAGCGAAAAATAGCGAAAAAAACCAAAAAAGCAGGAAAAAGAAGAATGATGCAGGAAAATAGAAACAAGCAGCGAAAAATGACAGAAATACCCCAAATCACCCAAAAAACCTCCTCCTAATCCTCTAAATTTCACAATAAAACATAAGAGTTCCGAAGTCCTAAAAGACCCACACAAAAGACAGTGAATTCATCAAAACTTCCTGCAATGAGCAGGAAGATTTCCTCCTCTTCACACACAGAAAAAAGGCACATTTTTCACTCTCCCTCCACAAAGAGGAGGGAGAACTGTGAAAAGAGTTTGAAACTTACTCTTCGTCTTCTTCAAACTTCTCCTATCCGCAACAATATGGAGTACCGCCTCAAAAACGCACGCTGAAACGCGCCTCTCCGAGGTTTTGGGCTATATACGCCGCACTTTGCAATTTTTCTACAAAACCGCTTTTCTTGTTGGAAGAAGAGGGAGGAGATTGCTACTGCGAAGAAGCGCTGAAATTGTGTGTGTATGACATTTTAAAGGCTGGTGGTATTACATAGCGTCAAAGAAGGGTTTTCTTTGAAAAGAATGCTTTAATAAGTAGGAAGTCTACGTCAAGTCAATAGAAGAAATTCTATTGAAGGTTTTTGCCTACAAAAAAGCACTGAAAGCTAACACTGAGGGAAGCTCTAGGAGAATGCTGCAAACCAGCACCAATCCCTATTAGCTTTAAAGGGAAAATATGGGGAAATAAGCTCGAAACACACACTTCCAGAGAGTGAGAGATATTGTGATGTGTGTTAGCGAGGAGAGAAGAGAGCCTAGAAAGAAGAGTGAGAGAGAAGAGAGAAGAGCGAGAGAGAACAGAAAGAGGACACATAAAAGGGAGAGCTTATAGATAGAGAGCAAACACATCGAGAGAAAGAGAGAGCACACAGAGAGGAGAGAGAAAGCACACATGTACACACAGAGAGCACGCACACAGAGAGAGCACACACACACACAGAGCTAGCCACCAAAAAGAGCATAGGCTTGAGCAAGGTAGCACTCCCTTCAGCATCATCCAGTGTATCTCAATCTGTATTGTGTGTGTGTGTCTCTCTCCCTCCTCATAGATGAAAATAAGCTTTCTTTCAGCATTTGCTCTTCCGCGATGATGAGAATGATCGGCGGAAAGCAAATTCGCACTTTTTACCTAATGAGATCTCCAAATAAATGCCAAAGGAGGAAGTATCAGCTACTTTAAGTGAGGTTTCTAGGCTTGGATAGTCTGCTCTATAATTCTTATCGAAGAACTGCTAGAATACCACTGTCAACTCAAGAATTTCTCTCACACACACTTTTTCGTAGTTTTAGAGAGTCAAGTGGAATTTAAGGAATCCTCTGAAGGTGATTTCTACACACTTCAAAGGAAGAAATTTTGACGTGTTTTCGCTTTATGAGAGAGAGCTAATAGCTACACACAGAGAGAGCTACACACACAGAGAGAGCTACACACACAGAGAGAGCTACACACACAGAGAGAGCTACACACACAGAGAGAGCTACACACACAGAGAGAGCAACACACACAGAGAGAGCTACACACACAGAGAGAGCTACACACACAGAGAGAGCTACACACACAGAGAGAGCTACACAAACAGATTGCAGCGCGTGGAAGCAAACAAAAATTCCGAACAAAATTTGCGTGAGATTTTTTCTTCTGAAAATCTTAAAAGTTTCGTTGTAATTTAGGAAATTGTTTGACCAAAAAGCAAACAAAGCGAGCAAATTTTGGTAGATATTTTGCCTTTTGATTGAGCAACGCCATAAGCTGCATTTTGTCCATTTGTTATATTTTTTCTGACTTGCGTGGATTTCTCCTTTTAATTCTGTGGTTGGTACCAGATAATTTCAACTTTACAGGCAATTACTCGCAGAAGAAACCAGCAAAAGAGCCGCTGCCGCTTAAAAATTGACCGAGAAAAGCCCTTTTGATTGCAATTCAAAAAAAGGTAGGTTGCCTTTGAAAAACATGAAATTCGAGTAAAAAGGAATGGGTAAACTTTGGATGTTTTTTCAGGCTTTCTAGATGTTTTGCAGACTTTTAAGATGTTTTTTCGGGCTTTTCGCGGACGCTTTGCTCAATATTTTTTCCTTGTTTCTTTTCAGGGTAAAACTAAATAAACCAAAGTGAAAAAAGCATATAGACGCTGCATATTCGCTGTCTTATCTGAAGAAATAAACCCTTCAAAGCCTCAATCAAACAGATGTTAGTATTTCTCGGATTCAGCGCCGGTCTTACCCAAATCTTGATTAGCAGTAGATTTTTACAAAAAAAAACGCAGAAACACTCGCAAGTAATGGATGATCGAAGATGATGAGAGATTATTTATTTTCCCATTGCATACCTTCTCTCTAATCCCTTCTTTGTGTTCAGCATGATATTTTTTAAAAAGGTTTCCGCCATATCTTTTTTATACAAAAAAAGTTTTTCCTCCCCTTGTGGAAGCAGAAGAGGTGAGTAGAAGCCGTAACACTGAAGCTAATAATCGCTTTTTTGGAATGAATTTGGCGCTAATATAAAGAGAATAAGACTGCAAACCTCTTCGTCTTTTTGCTTCATCTTCAAAACTGATTATGATTGCACATGAAATCAATGAAAATTTGCGTGAAAAAAGGCGAAAAACCTCCAAAAAGACTCCAACGGGAGCGCTTGATTGCTCGTACTTCTGCCTTTCTGTCTCTACATTGAGGCAATATAGATTATAATGAAATAACGGCGCTGAAGGAGCTAGTTTAAGGCTTAAAGGCACACTCTACGGATAATATGAGCTTTTTTAGGCGTGTGGAGGATTTTCTATCAATTGATGACGCAAAAACTGAGGAAACTGATGATTAAACTCGTAAACATCGAGCGGAATAAAGCAGAGGGCTGGTGAGTTCGCACACACGAAAGTAGACAGAGGAGCACAGGAGCACACAGGAGAATTTGCACACTGGAACTCAGGGGAAAATGCTGTTTAAATAATAGGAAGATGTCCACACAAAGGCACACATAAACGTACACAAGCAAAAGACACATTCACACACACATTCAACATCAAATTCCCCCAAAGCCAAAGCGTTTCCTTGCTTTCTCTACATATATAGTGCACAATAAAGCAGAAAGAGGAACATGCAATTAGCAGACAAAAGAACACACATAGTATCTCATTCAGCCTCTTCCAGGGTTTAGGTATCCACTCTCAAGAATATGCCCCTAGAAACACAGAAATGAGCAAGCACACACGGAAATGAGCGAAATAAACAAATTCTTTGGCGATTTAACTATAGGAAGCAGTAAGATGCAGCGAATTCTGGCCAAAAAGAATCCAACATAAAATAAGAGCATAATTTGGACGAAAGCAGGAAATCTGAGCATAAATATTTAAAGAGAAGAAGATAAACTAAAGGGTACAAACCAAAACAAAAACTCCGTGTGTTTAAAGAAGAGAAGGGCTCCAGAGTAGAAGCAAGCGATAAAAAAAATGGCAGATTTTGGCTTATATGTTGGATGTGTTGGGGTTTAATCCGAAAATCTCCATTTCTCACAAGAAAACCATAAAGAACAGCAAAAAAAGAGCACACACACACACAGAAGAAGAAGGAGGAGGGTTTTTCTAGGCAAACTCGGAGTCTAGTCTCTATTAAAAAATCTCTAATTCTAGCATAGCTCTCATTCTACTCTCTTGTATCTCTCATATATAAATTATGCTTCCAAAATCATCCTAAAAACGTATTTTGTTACTTTGGAATGAGGAAAAGTATCTTCTTCATCACTTTTTCCACAGAATCAGCAAAAAGATATTTTTTCTTGACTTGAACAAGAATTCTCAGTAGAATTTCATCAGCGTTGAGATTCCGAAGAAACTGAGGATCCTGAAAGTATGATGAAGAGGGAAAAAAGCGATTTTTGAAAAAGCCAGCAAGCAGTATCAAAGGAATTATCTTTGCCAAAAAAAATTTTCTGAGATTTTTTTTGGCAAAGATAATTCAATGTGTTTAGGAGTGTACGTACGCTTGTCAAACAAAGAACCTCTTCAAAACATTAAAAACACACTCTGCAAAAAGGGCCACAAAAAACAGTAGAAAGAAAAAGATGCAGAGATATACAGACACACGCACACACAGAGGCACACACAAAGAAAAATACGAGTATGCATACGTACAAACTGGCAGCAGGCTACTCAAAACAGCATGAAACTAATGAGAATATGCTGAAATAAAATATACCGAAAATGCAGGATTCTAACGAAAAAATGAAGCAGGCAGCAGATAAAAACTAAAAGTTCTGCCGCTGTACGTACACCGGCAGTTTTTCGAGGAAAACACAGCTTGGGTTCCTATGATAATCACCAAAACGTGTGGGCAAACAGCCACAAAACACAGAGAGGGAAACAAAAAACATGCACACACACACACACAGATATACAACGGAGCACCCAAACACACGCAGAATAAAAACAAATCATGGATAACAACAAAAACACACAAACACATGCATAAACATACACACACACACACACACACACACATAAATAATCAAACATACATACACAAGAGATGGATAGTCAAGCATAGAAAACGATTCGCAATCAAACACACCAACAGATGCATAATCAAACACACAGTCATACACATAAACACACATTATTCGCTCCTTTTTTGTGGCTTATTTTACCCTAAAGTGCTTCTCCAAGGAAACAATTGCGTCGCAATGCCTAGCAGAGTCCTTTGAAGCGGGAGGAGTCATGAAAACTTCCGACATCACATAAACTTCATAGAAAACGCTGAAAAAGCGAGAAGAAGCAAACAACACACACCTTTATGCATGCCTCCCAGAGATGTTTTCAAGGTATTTGTGCGAAGAAAGAGTTGAAGACAAACCTCAAACACAAAAATGTAAATAAAACCACAAAAAAAACTCGTTTTAGCGTAAGAGCAGCAAAAAAATGGCATTATGTGTCTTTCTTTGTATTTTTGAGCACACACAGAAGACATATGGTTGTGTGCGTGAGCTGAAACGTGAAGGACTAAGAAGCCAACAAAGCGAAACACACACAAAAATGAACAAATCAAGCAAGTTTTCCTTCCAAAAACCAAAAAAACTAGTGTGGAAAAACTTCAGCTTATGCATATTCTTATGGAGTAATTTCACACACACGTGGAGGCGTAAAGATGAAAGCATGAAGCTTAAAGATATGATGAGCATCTTAGCGAGCAAATCAACTCACACACACACAC
>JADHZB010001977.1:7742-16481 GCA_015657535.1 Nephromyces sp. MM_2019 | reverse complement strand
ACACACACACACACACACACACACACACACACACACACACACACACATACACATACCAGAGCTAAGTAATACATAGAAACGGCCTGCAAATAAATTTTCTCGACTGCTAATAAAATGTCGGAAAATAAATTGAATTGCGTTTTCTCTGTTTTTCATTTCACTGAGATATAGGGCCCCAAACCACCCCCCAAATACAGCCAAATTTGATAAAAATATGGCCTTATGAACGGTGTGTGTAGAATGTGTAGGGCTATCTGGGGGAGGAGAAGAAAATGTGTACACACTGTTATCATTAGAAAAGGGTGGAAATGTATTAAATAACATACACACGCCCCCTAAACATACACATCCAGAGGTTAAGAAAAGGTATTTAAAGTGTTTTTGCTTATATGATTTAGAGGGGGTTAGTGTGTGTGTAGAAAGGGGTGGTGGTGTGTGTGTAGAAGGGTGTGGTGTGTGTGTGAGTAGGGGGTGTATTTGAGTGTGTGTAAAGTGTAAAGGGGTGTGTGTGAGGTGTGCTTGACTGTGTGGAAAGTGTGCAGCATGTTTAGTATATTGGTTGTTCAGTTTGTGTGCAAGTAGATTATGACCCGTATGATATAGCCTATTGTAAATAGTTTGAGAACGTTTATGTGGATAAATTAGATTGTGATTATTTAATATGTATAGTGATTTGAGTGGGTGAGTTGTAGTGTGTGGAAATGAGGTGTGGGTAGATTGTGTGTAAGCAGGATAGCTATTTAGATTATGTGTGTGTGTGTGTTTTGTAGTGTCTATTATATAGGGAGGTTCCCTTGATACGTCTAGATTGAGGTGTGTGTGTGTATATATATTGTCAATTTTGGATAAATCCATTGTATGTGTGTGTAAGTTGTTGATGTGTGTATGGGATATGGCCATCTGAGGTATAATTGATGTGTGTAAGGTTTGGTTGGTTGGTTTACACAAATAAATTTTATTCGTGGGTGTGTGTGTGATGCATTGTGTGTAGGAGGAAATACACCTCCATGATCTACCACACAGTGTGTGTGTTAATGGGTTGTGTGTATAGCGATGAATCATTGTTAATGTTACCTTAATTTTCATTACTAATCCGTGTGGTATATTATATATGAATAAGTGTTTGTTTGAGTGTGTGTGTGGGTGTATGAGTATCAATGTGAGGGTATGTATCTGTGTGAAGGGGTGTATAGATATGTGAATGTTTGATTGAGTCTATGTATGTGTGTGTGTAGAGATTAAGCTTTAATTACTTGTAACATATATATAATGTCAAATAGCTATTATATACATGTGTGTGTGTTTATAAGGTATGTGTGTGTGGATTTAGGTTTGAGAAAGTTAAAATATTAGCTCTAGCGAATATATTTGGGTATAGACTTATGCTTGTGTGTGTGTGTGTGTGTGTGTGTGTAGTGACGTCTATAATTTGATCACTAATTAAAAACAGTGTGTAAAAATTTGCTTATGAAGTTTGATCTATCATTTGAAATATGTGAAAAACAGTATATATATACATATGTGTGTATTCTGTCTATGTTTTGTTTATGTGTTATAATTGCCATTTAATGTATATATGAAAAAAGTGATTTTAAAAACTGTACAAAATGTGGGAATGTTAACTTTCTAATGTGTAATATATGTGTGTGTGGAGTGTATAACATTGTTGTAATTGTGTGTGTGCGTGAAGGATATGTGGGTGTGTAGTGTATGTAGGTATGGAATGTGTGTGTGTAGTGTATATAGGTATGGAATGTGTGTGTGTATTGTATGACCGTGTATTGTATGTGTGTTTGGAATACGTATATAGTGTGTTTATATGCGTGTATGAATATTTAACATATAGTAAAATCATTTGAATAAGGAATTAATTACTAGTGTGTGTAAATACCATAAATCACATAATATCTATGAAATGTATATTTAACACACATTGTATAATTTGTTAGTCTATAAGCTATTTAATTATATTAGCTTTTCTCCCTTTATATATACACACACATTTAGTTTTTTTTTTATTAATAAAACACACACACACACATTCATACATAGGGCACATTGACATAGCAATACACATATACCTATACAACGCACACACATATACCCAACAACTTAAACACACATTCCTCACAACTCATATACTACCAAACTCACAAGCACACATAAAAGCAGATACACAGATACACAAACATACCTATAGATTTACACAAACATCTATACCCCATAGAATTACACTCTACCCCATACACACATTATTTACACATAACATGACCTACACGCCTACACCAACACACACATGACATATACATATACTACCTACACACCTACACACACACATCTTTCACACTCAACCTACACACACAATCTTCATACTTAATTTACACGCTCAACCTACACACACTACTTATACAGCCTACACACACTACTTATACAGCCTACACACACTACTTATACAGCCTACACACACTATATACATAACATACAGACACACAACCTACACAGACTATATACATAACATACAGACGCACAACCTACACAAACTATATACACTACCTACACTTACTCAACTTACACACACTATATATATTACATACACACGCACAACCTACAGACACTATTTACACACACACAACCTACACACACGACCTATACACGCACACAAAAATGCCCCCCAAACCTTCTACAACATCTACCCTCCTCAAACGTACAAAATTTATCCAAACAAAACTTCGTTTCCACACACTTTACCAGACTTATCCTCCACCGTGTGATATTGAAATCAACACATTTCAACCCAAATTTCCTTACACACATTTAGTACAAACACCCCCCAAACCTAAACACATTTTGAGAGAGTTAAATAAAGTAGAAGAGGCTAAGAAAAAACAGAGAGGCCTTCTCTCATCTACACAGTATTTGACTAATGAATTTAAGGGCTATTTGGGGCGTTCCCCCTATGAAATGAATAAACCTTGGGAGTGGGATTTCACAGTTACACACCCTTCACAATTGGTCGAATTTACAAACCAAATTGCTAAATTAAATTACACACAATACACACATTTTTGGGATTATATCTGTACGTTATTTTTTATACACACTTTGTATGTATATACGTATATACATACAAAGAATGTATCTGTATATACACCTGTAGATGTGTTTGTATTTGTATATATTTTATGTGTGTGCATTTATGATTTTATATATGTGTATTTAGCTGTGTGATGTGTATGTTGATTTTGTGTGATGTGTGTGTGTGTGTGTGTATTGATTTTGTGTGATGTGTGTGCGTGTGTATTGATTTTATGTGATGTGTGTGTGTATATGAAATTCTATCCTAAATTTCTATGTGTGTATGGATTTAGATACATGTGTGTGTGTGTATATGAAATTCTATCCTAA
Organism: Nephromyces sp. MM_2019; assembly: GCA_015657535.1. Lineage (NCBI taxonomy): Eukaryota > Apicomplexa > Aconoidasida > Nephromycida > Nephromyces > Nephromyces sp. MM_2019. Next base: position 13,076 of record JADHZB010001977.1, on the reverse strand, counting down.
ATTTCTATGTCTGAATGGATTTACACACATGTGTGTGTGTGTATATGAAATTCTATCCTAAATTTCTATGTGTGTATGGATTTACACACATGTGTGTGTGTGTGTACCAAGAATCTTAATTTGAATACTTGATTTCATTTTTATGACATATATATATATATATATATATATATACAGGCAAAAAATGTATAGAGTTCAAGGATCTACTCACTCTATCTGATCTCCTTACTATTTTACAAAATATGGCTATTATTAACCATCGCTCAACTGCCCTATTAACACACTTAGTTGATGAATTCTTATTGGATTTACACACATTGAGTGTAGATCAAATAGGCTTGTTGTGTTCAATATATGAACATTTTAATTGCTATTCAAATAAATTGCTGGAAAGTGTTTGTAAGCATTTAGACCAAACTCTCACCAATGAAACTCCACACATCACTCTACACACCTTACACACACTTTTTAGTGCATTTGCACACTTTCATGTTGCCTCATCTATTCCCTTATTTGAGAGATTATTCTCACATCTTACTCAGATCCTTACACACACCACTCCCACACACAATGAGAATACACACACAGACTCTTCCTCATCATCCACCCACAACTCAGACCTAAACACACACAAAACACATCCACACCCATCAACACACACACACGCACACCTACAATCACTCTCTGATGATTTTGGACGTGCTATTGCCTCGTGTTATGAGTTTGCACGCATTTTCTCTTTGTCTCCTACAAAACTCCTCCAACTCCACTCGCCCTGCCTGGAGAGTTTGGAGGTATTTGAATTGGAGACAATGCCCGGGTATAGCCAATACCTCAAGGCTATAAGCTCTCTTTTTTTATACACACAAGGAGACATTGAGGTTCAAAAATTTGACACACTGTGGGACCGTGTGCATGTGTGTGTAATAAGGGAGGTTATGAAAAATGTAGAATTTAATGAGACACACCAATCTTGGTTACACACACTTAAGTCACCCCGACTCATTGAAACTGACAAGCCCCTCTATAACTTTCGTATGTTGTGTGTGTGTATATATACATGTTTATATATTTGTAATTTATACACACATGTGGATGTGTGAATATCCGTGGGTGTGTATGTGTGTGGATATATGTATATCTGTGTGTGTGTATGTATGTATATCTGTGTGTGTGGATGTATGTATATCTGTGTGTGTGTATGTATGTATATCTGTGTGTGTGTCTGTGTGTGTGTATGTGTGTGTGTATGTATGTATATCTGTGTGTGTGTCTGTGTGTGTGTATGTGTGTGTGGATGTATGTATATCTGTGTGTGTGTCTGTGTGTGTGTATGTGTGTGTGTATGTGTGTGTGTATGTATATATATATTTAAGTATATATAGCTCATATAATTGTGTGGATGTATGTGTATCTTGTACACATTTACATATAACTTCATAAGTAATTTTTATACAACTGTGTGTTTGTATGTGTGTAAATAGCTCTTCAACCCATTCAATTTTCAAAGCTTAAAAAGAGAAATCGATCAGAAGAGGTGTCTGCAATACAAGCCTTTCAAATGTTTCCAACAAGCCCTCTTCAAACACTCTTTGATGAACAACCCAACTCTATTGAAATTGCACAATATTTTGATAGTACACACACACACAAACGTGATGAAGTAGCTGAAAGCCTGTCTGAAATTATTTCATCAATTGTAAAATTTTGGAAAGTACAGGTATAAATATTTTTATAATGCCTACACAAACATCCACACATACATAACTATACAACAAATACACACATACAATTACACTCATACACTTCTACACAACACACACACTTCTAAACAATACACACACACATACACACTTAAATATACTTTTATCTCGAGTGAAATATACTTATATTTATAAATGTGGATCTCTAAACACCTACCCACCTCTCACTTAGGCATATATAAATATATATATATATATAACTTCACATACACACACACATGTGTGAACTTTTATATATTAAGATATATCTTTATAAATGTTTTATCTAGGTTTTGAGTTGTTTAGATGACCATTCTTACACACACACAACCCCTCCAACTTACCCTAAAAAAATTACACACAAAAACAAAAAGGCCTTCAAAAAACACACTACATTTATGGATAACATAGATTCTCTCAAAGTAAACACACAATCTATACACACACCAATGGAGTATATATATATATATATATACTCCACAAATACACAATACTCACTTTGCACACACACATTCTAAACACTATATATACACACATATAACCCACATACTATATACACATACACACAAATCACACACCCCATAAACACAAAATCACAGATTTTATAAACACACACACTTTATACATACATACAATGTATATTCACACATTCAATAAAAATGTGTATACTTTACTGTGTTTTGCTATAGCCATCTACATCTACGTTGAGTTTACTAACAACCTCCTTCTTTATTCTCCAAATGTGTGGAGTACAAAATGTGTCCCCCAATTTATTATGTGATGTGCATTTGGCCTTATCCATCTTACACACACTCAATGTAAACCAAATACGTACACACACACACTCACACACAATTATTCATATCTAATTCTTGATCTATACACACTTATAGACATATGACTACACACATGCACACATTTACCCACACACTTTTCTACACACACACACTTTTCTACACACACACACATTTATACACACACACACTTTTCTACACACACACACATTTATACACACAAATACACATACACACACATACATACACATACACATACGCACACACACATACACATACACACACACCACTTCAAAGATCCCATACACATATTCATATATCCCTGCACAATTTTTCAGTCGGCTCAGAATCCAGTCAATTTTCCACCATTGGATTACCTGTCATACACACACACATTTCAATTTGACCAATTTGGCCTATTTGACCTTATCAATACAAATTTTAATTTACACACATTTTACACACACACTTGTTTAGAATTATGCCGTAAGTTTACTTCTCTAACATCTAATCAAATTTTGGAGATTTATCACACACATCAATCTACACACATTAAGGTAAATACATATATATATATAAATATATATATTTGTGTGTGCATTTATATATATGTATGTTTTTGTGTGTGTGGATTAAATATATATATATATATATATATATATATATATATGTGTGTGTGTGTATGTGTACAATTTTAGGAACCTCATTTAGAGTTTAGCCTTCGACAGTTTTCAGGTCTTTTGAGAGTGAAAGAAAATTTTATTGAATTAAATTAAAATTAAATTCCTTAAATTTTTGCACACTTATAAATATACATACAGCTACACATACACATATATATACACACATTTACACATTACACATATATACACACACTTACACATTACACATATATTCACACACATTTACACATTACACATACATTCACACATTTACACATTACACATATACACACACACTTACACATTAAACATATACACACACACTTACTTACACATTACACATATACACACACACTTACACATTACACATATATTCACACACGCTTACACATTAAACATATACACACACGCTTACACATTACACATATACACACACATTTACACATTAAACATACACACACACATTTACACACACATATAAACCCATATACACACATATACACACACATATACACACACATATACACACACATATACACACATATATACACACATATACACACATATACACACATATACACACATATACACACACATACACACACATACATATATTCACACATATATACACAAATATATATATATACACAAATATATATATATACACAAATATATATATATACACACACACTTATTATATATAAGTATATATAATAAACTCAACTTTGAAAAAAATTTTTTCAAGAATAAATTGCTAAGAAGTGTGTATGTACACTATTTATAAATATATATATACATGTGTGCATATATTTATATTTATATATATATATAATTATAAGCCTGTAACAACTTGTGTGTAGAAATCTATTGTATAAACAAACCCAAATAAATAAATTTTAAACATTTTATAACAAGAATTACACACAAAATTTAGCATGTTAAAGCATACAAGTTTGTTGTGTGTGTTAAAATTTTAATTATTTTACTATTCTCGTATACTCGTTATTATCCAGTTAACTTATACACACAAAAATTATAGTTATAAACTCAAAAACCTTACACTCTTTGTTAATACACACACACTAGCAAGCATACACACTAAAAAAAACATACACACGAACAGTCCCCATACATTGACAAACTCACACATTTAACCTAACCCATACATTGAATAAAATAGGTATTTACTTACACAAGTATTCACGTACACACACACACACATTAACTTTCACAACACACATTATCTTGCACACCAATACCTTAACTTACACGCACACACATTAACTCTAAAACACACACACATTAACTCAAACACACATACGTTAACTCAAACACACACACATTAACTCTAAAACACGCACACATTAACTCAAACACACACACGTTAATTCAAACACACACACATTAACTCAAATACACACTGTTCCATACACCCAACCAAATACACACACAAACACACACACACACACACACACATACACGCATAAATATATATATATATATATTCTAAGATCATCAACTCAACACATACAACTTTGTTTACATTTTAATTTATTCCTTAAGGGCCTATATATACATAATCATATATACAATCACTTCTACATACACACACATACCACAATGTTTACAGGCCATCTACACATACACACTCAAACCTTATTTTACACACACAAACGACCCTTATCAACACTCACCTACCTCACAACCACCGCCACACTTGCGGCAGTGTCCACACACTTTTTGAAATGGAGGAATACCCAAAAGACAAAATACCTCCAATACCCCACATTCCCTTCTCCTCGGGGGGACATACCTTATGTATTTCAACGAACACCACACACACACATCACTCAACCAGTTACTTATACACACACACACACACAACCACCAAACGCACACACTCATAACCATTCAATCCAATACAATGAAATTGGTCTATTTTTTCACTCTGCACCGGGTTTGTTCATTTTGTAACTTGCACACACACCCATATGTTCATTACACACACACACCCATATGTTCATTACACACACACACCCATATGTTTATTACACGCACACACCCATATGTTCATTACACACACACACCCATATGTTCATTACACACACACACCCATATGTTCATTACATACACACA
>JADHZB010001974.1:4380-44966 GCA_015657535.1 Nephromyces sp. MM_2019 | reverse complement strand
TGTGTAGGTGGGTGTGGTGAGTGTGTAGGTGGGTGTGTTGGTGTGTGTGTAGGTGGGTGTGGTGAGTGTGTAGGTGGGTGTGTTGGTGTGTGTGTGTGTGTATGTGTGTTGGTGAGTATAAAGCCTATTGCTTATCTGATTTGCAGCGAACGTCAGGGCTGCTTAACTCCAAACGCACAATGAATTGAGGGTATTTACGCCTATCATCTTGCTGTAACTGTGTGTGTGCAGGTGGTAGTGGATGTTCCTTGTTCAGTGACTGGAGCACTTCGTCGCCAACCTGATCTCAAATGGAACTTTAGCATTTCCTGGGTATAGATTTTGCAGTTTTAGCTGTTGTGTGTGCCTGTGTGTGTGTTTTCGCATATGAAGAGCTTTTTCAAGCAGTGCTTCGCATACTAAGAAGTTTGCATATCTCTTGTGTGTGTGTGTATGCATTTCACACGGTAGAATCGTATACACAGAAGACAATGAACCCTGTATCTCCCTCAGCTACAGTCTCTAATTGAGACTCAACGACAGATCTTCTTGGAAGGCTTAAAATACTTGAAGAAGGACGGGAAGATTGTATACATTACAGCGAGTATATTAGATGAGGAGAATGCTAATCAGGTGATAAATCGAGCGAATTCAAGCTTGTGTGCGAACTCTGTATACAGTGTATAAGTGAAAAACACGCAAGCAAGGCAAAATAAATGTTACGCACAAGATTAAAACAAACCACTTACAGACAATAGATGAAGCAGGAATGAGACTAGCATTAAGAGAGCACCACACACATCACAGGCCTTCAAAAATCCTGTACATATACAGTTACCGTGGGCTTATTACGGATAATGCCGCACTCTGCACACACACAAACCCCAATAAGCGTATCACAATCAATCCTAGCCACCCCCCCACTCCCCAGACATACCTCACAAACAATCCCAAACACATCACACCTCCCCCTAACCCCCACAAAATATACTATTCTCCCTCTCACCCCCCTGACATAGGCCTGGGTGTACATACAGCGAGTCTTCCACGTATCATTAGCACACACAGTATCCCCCCCCACTGAGCCTTCAAGACTCCTAAATGAGAGAAGATGCATTTTCTGAGCAACTTGAAGATTAGTGATTTTCTCGCACAAGCAGCCTCCTGCTTCGTTCCTTCTTCAGTATTTCATTAACAACCCATCTTCGCACTTTTAATTCGGTGTGTGTGTGTGCCTGTGTGTGTGCTGTTTTGTATGTGTATATTTGCATGTACCTCTGTGTGTGTCTCTTTTGTGTTATCAGATAAACTTTCTGTGCGAAAGGCATGGCTTGTCGCTTTGTGAGGAGCCTTTCCATAGCCTCCCCAAATCTCATGGAATGGATGGTTTCTTCATGGCTGTTATGGAGAGGAAGCAGCAGGCTACTTCAAGTATAGCCATCTGAGTGTGAATGCTGTAGCAGCTTGTGTGTGTGTGGGGGGAAGCGTGCGTGGTAGTGTGTGAGAGTGTGTGATTTTGTGTGTGGCGGTGCGTGTGAGAATGCGTTATTTTGTGTGTGGCGGTGTGTAAGTGTGTGATTTTGCGTGTGGTGGTGTGTGTGAGTGTGATTATATGTATGACTATATGTGTGGCTATGTGTGTGACTATGTGTTAGAGTGTGTGATTTTGTCTGGGGATGTTGCGTGAGATTAGCATCACCTTGTGTGTGAATCCATGTAAGATCAACTTCAGGTTGTGTGTGCATTCATATGCCACCGTCAGCTTGATCGCAAATCCACACACAACCAAAGTTAGCTTGTGTGCGAAGCTGCCATCCACTAAAACGAGTGATAACTCAAAATATAAAAACCCTGAATCTGTCAGAAGGCTTAGCGCGCTCGATGATTTCTTTTCAGCTCTTAAGTAATAGGTGAGCATGAAATCCTACGCATAAACGCAACACACACAGCAAAAAAACACACACATTTAACAAACACACGCGCTTAATGAACGCGCACACTTAACAGATGCACTTAACAAACACACTCAACATACACAGACACACAAACAGAACCACCTAACGAACACACAAACTTAACAAATGCACTTAACAAACACACACACACACCAAATATCTCCAGAGTAGCAAGGCTATAAATGCTTGAAGCCTTGTTTTGAACTATGCTCTACACTGAGTTTGATACTATACGGAGGAAACTCTAACGATTGTCTTCTTCAAGAAAAATTTCAGTAACTTATGAATAGCCATGAACAACTGGGTATATATGTACCCCCCACAGGCACAAGTGCCTTCGTTTGTATGCTTATTCCTGCGTGAAGATCGCTGTTTTCCGTGCTCAAATCTTGATTCATAAGCGTAGAACTCGTAGGTTTTTTCTGAACGTATGCTGTTTATATGGTGATGGCGTTGAAGATTTGATGCTCAGCACACACACACAGACACACAATGAAACGCACCCGCACGTCTTCCTGTTTTATAGGTGAACGAAAGTATGCCTTTTAGCCTCATTTTGTGTGCAAAACGAGGGTCTCTTTTCATTAATCTTCAACCTCTAGATTCACCCAATCCTAAAGCCATCCCATCACTTCAATGGCCACACACACGCAGCTGCTCTCCTTCTAATGGGCATTAACCGCTGCCTACCCTTGGGGCCTTGATTTGCCACACACATCGATGCTGGGCCAAATACAAAAGAGAAATCGCAAACCAACTCAGCTCACACACCAACTCACGCCAAACCGCACACACCAACTCACACCAAGCCACGCACATCAAACTAACTCACCCACCAACTGATACCAAGCCACACACACCGACTCAAACCATCAAATATACATGCACACACGCAACACACACCACCACATTAAATCTTTTCACAGCACACCCCTCCTGAACATACACCCAACAAACCCCCCCTTTCCACACACAAATCAGGCGTGCACACACACAGAAAATCACCCCTTGAAGGCCAGTTTCGCTCCACCGTAGCATCACTTCCAATCAAAACAACACAACAGGTGAACGTAGCAACAAACACTTTGAACTAAAAAACATGATTCTCAGCTGTGAAGTACACGCACACATACACACTCAGACAAAATGCCAACGGAGGAACGCCCTAACCATGCAAGTTACTCAGCCAACAAACCAGGATGCTAAGGCTAACTAACGACACTGCTCTCTCTTGCTTTCCTAATAACAAAGGAGGGCACGAGACTCTTAAAATTACTCAAATAAAGAAGACACACACACAAACTCGCGAAGAATTTCATTGATATTATCATATCTAGCGAAGACGGGAGCAGGATTGGCATTATATGACTGCCAATAAGAGTGCTTCTAGCTTATCACTAACAATGGTTATGATGAGACTAGCTAGGTTGCTGGCTTGTCACTAGTAAAAGCTGCTAACAGACTAGCTAGGCTGCTAGCTTATCACTAACAATGGTTATGATGAGACTAGCTATCTCACTAGCACACTACTAGAAGCTTGCTGTGGTTAGCACACATTATCATCTTCTATATACATTCAACATCAAATTGACTAGGCTAACATAAAGTACTACCCGCCAACAAAAATGAGGCTCTGAGGGACAACGTGCGTTGAGGTATTGTTTGCGTATATGTGTGTGCGAAAAAAGCAGGCATTCCTTCTAAATTGCCCATTTAGTTTCCTACACCTCTCTCCAACAAGCGGGTAATGGCAGCGTTGACATCTCCACCACACTCCTGTAGGGCCTGAATATTCGCTGCAGCATCAATGAATCCCATCTCCATTAAGGATTGCAGTTGAGGGGCATACCTAGGGAAAGGGGGGAGAGGGGGAGGGGGGAGAGTGTGTGAGAAGATTAGGTAGACTAAGCATATGAAAGCTTTTGAAGGGTGGGGGGTGAGGGACAGGTAGGGGGAGTGAGAGGAGGTATAAGAGATGGAGGGAGGGAGGGGGAGAGGTGGGTGAGAGGCGTAAGGATGAAGAGAGAGCCAAGACTGGAACACAGAGATGAGGACAGAAAAATGTGGACGAAAAAGAAAAGGGAGGCTTATGACCTACGCCTACTAGAAGGCCTAGCTATAACGTGCTTATCTCTTAAAGAGAGCACCAGAGTTTTCATGGCGAAAACTTCATAAACTAAGTAAAAACAGCCGAATATCACACAGGCACACACTGGATTGTTGAAGAGGAGCATTTCGATGAAATAAACCGCCTGCTTTCAGGCGATAAATAGCATCATACAAGAGGAGAGAAGGTAAGGAAGCGAGAATAGGGTGCATAAACTCTAAAGTATCAAGAAATCTCAAAGGCATAAGTAAACCTCTTTAGAAATCTAGCAACACATACAAATTGGACAACACATACAGGTAAATTTGAAAAAACACAAAGAAAAATCGCTGCGCCAACACACACACAAATTGGAACACATGAAGGCAAATAGGATAAGGCATGCACATACTAGACACCATACACACTGGGCAGCACACGCACACATTAGACAACATACACGCGCAGACCAACTCAACAATTCACGCACACCAACTCAAAAAAAACACACACAACTTGGACACCCCTAGCCACACAAACATGCAAATGTCAGTAACAGTCCACAACACACGTATAAACGACATAAAAATACATTCAATATACGCACACCAATCACACACTAGTCCATAACAAGCTATGGAATAGGAGCTACGTACACACACGTTATACCTCTCCTCCGGAGTCCTAGTATCCACGCGGGGCATAGTGGGGAATCCCATATTCTGAAAGTTCTGCTGAGCCCCAAGATTGGCCCCAAGATTGGCCCCAAGATTGGCCCCAAGGTTACCCCCAAGGTTACCACCAGGAATGCCGGGGTTAGCACCTTGAGCAGCCATATCAGCCCCTAACACACACAGGAAAATTTAAGACACACAACTTGAAAGGATACTTATCCCATACTGTATAACGTACTGCTTACATATAAACAGAAACACACCAGGCAGTACAATTAACACACACAAAAAGTAGCGAGAATAACACATTACATACCTAGACTACAAAAAATCTCCCAAAGACAACATATGAAACATATAAAACCCCGTGCACACAAAGTTAAAACAGCACCACACACGGTAAAAATAAATCCTACACGCTGCAAACAAGCCCCCCAAAACCGTAGACGATTTCCTTACACAACTCTTGTACACAATCCCTACACAACCCCCCCACATCCTGCACACTCCAATACACGCACACCCCATACACTTTACATACTTCCCTCCTACTGCCCACACTCCCCATACAACCCCTACACAACCCCCACACAAGCCCTACATAACCCCCACACACACACCTAATCGACGGCAAAGCTGCATAAGCTCAGGATTCCGTGCAATAGCGCTATGCATCTGCTCCACAGCCTCATTGAATCCCTGGGGATTGCTTGCCATTGACTGAGACATCATCCTCGCAATATCGTAGGGATTCAATGAGCCTGGCCACATGGGGGAAGCTCCAGGCTGAGGCTGCTGAGAACCTGTCTGAGCAGTGCTAGGGGGTGTAGCTCCAGGCGTCTGTTGGACTCCCACCTGCCCCACACTGGGGGTTGTAGCTCCAGGCGTCTGTTGGGCTCCCACCTGCCCCACACTGGGGGGTGTAGCTCCAGGTGTCTGTTGCGTTCCCAACTGCCCACCAGTTGAGGGGGGTATTCCAAAATTCGGCATCGTGGGGGGTGCTGCAGCATTCATTCCCACCCCAGGTTGTACCCCCCCTGGGTTAGCGCCTGATAGAAAGGACGGAGACTGGGGGAGTGTGGTTGGAACGCAAGTAGGAGACACAATAGAAAACCGTACCGAAGGGGGGTGGAGGGGGGGGTAGGATGAACGAAAGGGCAAGGGGGTAGATGGAAGCGGGAGGGGGTGGAAGGTAGGGGGGTTGGCGGAAGGTTAGGGTGGGTGAAAAGCGGTGGGTTGAAGGATGTGGGATGGGTGAATATTGGAGGGAGTGGTTAAATGGGGTCGAAAGCGTGTGAATGACAGAGAGAGAAGTCAAAGAGAGATAGTTAAAAACGTAGATCACAGAGGGGGGAAACACACAAAAAAAGGCCGAATCTATGATGATGCTGTTTTCTGTGTGGATATCGCGCATTGTGTAGATATTTCATCCTCAAAAGTAGCTTAAAACGTGGGAAGACAGAGCATAATCCACCTCCTTCACAATGATCAACATTCGCACCGCCTCACATAATCTACCGGCAAAGAAACGCCGTCTACTCAGTGTGGAAGAAATGCTGGAGACTAACGAACTTAAAGGCATAAACTCCCTCAAAAACCGTACACACATGCCCCAGCACAATCGCATCACAAGCACATTTGCACACAATTACACTCAAGTTTATTCAACACACCTAAATACATTATCACAATCAACCACATTTATACATAATTACATTCAAACACACACAATTGCACTTCATACACCCACACACTACACCCACACACACAACTATACACCCGCTAGTCTCACCCTGATTTTGCGCCAACATATACTCGAGACTTTGTAAGCCCAGCTGATTAAAAACAAAAGGTATAGCAGCGCGTGTGCACACATTAGAAAGAAAAAGAGCATCGTAAAACCGCTGCGGCGCAGCACAGCAGATGGGCATCTGTGTGTATCGCTCTTAGAAACTTGAAGAAAAAGTATGTGTGCTCTTCATTATACCAGCACACATTGACTCAGCAGAAACTCACATTGTAAAGAAGTACAGATCCCACACACACCCACACACACCCACTTAAATAACTGCTTGGAAACATGCCTAGAAATGCTTGTGAACAAAAACACATAAGAGCAGCATAAGAAAAAACACACAACAAAACGATGAAGCACACTAAATAAAAGAGAAAATTCCACCAAAAAAACACCCCCGCATACATACACATAATTAACGAGTAAAAAGCACTCCAAAAAAAGAAAAATCTGCGTATATTCACACTTCACAAACACATGATACAGATAGGAGATATAGACCAGATACGCATGAGACACACGGGACACACAACAAACACACAGACCAACACGAACACACACACGTGCCAGATCATCAACTTACTCTCATAAAGTCCGGAGGCACCTCAGGGATCTGATCTGCAGAGCCCCCAGCCGCATTTGATTGCTGTAAGCAGAAGACGAGGGAGAAAACATCTCAATCTGCCTCTTGGATTTAAACAAATGCACACACGCACACTCCTCATAAACAAACTCATCCAATAGACCCACACTCACAGATCAATGACACACACACTCCTCAAACACACCTACACTCATATGTCATACACACACTCATCAAACACACCCACACTCAGACCACATACACTCATCAAACACACTCATCTTCAAACTTCCCAACACACAATACGCTTCAACGTAATGAATACCTCTGAAACAAGCTGAAGCCCCTGTAAAGCTTGACGGAGGACTTCAGGATCCCTCATCATTGACTGAAGAGTTTGTTGAACCTGAAGAAGCGGAGAAAAACATCAAAAGATTGACAAATATACACTGTAGAAGCAACACATATGAAGAAACTATCATTAGCAAAGATTTTGCTTTAGATCCCTCATTCATAGAAATAGCTCTTAATAGAGTATGAGGGGAATTTCCACGGAAGTTATAAACACAAAAAAGACACAAAAAACACACAAGCACGCACACACAATAAACCACACACACACAAACATACAGCAGTCCACACACGCATGTAACCCACACAAAAACCCACACACACCAAACCTGCACAACCACTCCAAGATACAAACATACACCAACACATAATAAGACATCTCACCATTGGATTGGATAACATAGGCCCCATATTACGCAGGAGGGCAGCATTATCACCCAAGTTTCTGCCTAATCCTGTGTCGTTCATCCCCATACGAAACGCTAAAAGTATTACACAAACACACACGATCACATATTATCATCCTCATTAAGAAACAAAACGGACAATGCGTTCGGTGTACATACATCATCACGTGAAAAAGTTACTCCCTAGACACAATGAATCGCTGGGAACTGTTGATACACAGAAGGTACTGCATACACACACACGCATACAAAAACTGCTGTAAACACATACTAAAACCACCCGCTAAGCACACGTGAAAACATTCAAACGCACACAAAAATTTCACCAAAACACGATGATTTACACACATCAAAACCTTACATACCATCCATCATGTTGGGGAAGCCTGGGATCAAAGGCGGAGAAGGAGTAGTGCCTCCAAAAGAAGGGGCTCCAGTCTGCGGGGTGGATCCAGGCTGCTGAGTAGGTAAACCTGCACACACGAGAGATCCACATCAAATTCTCAGCTCAACAAAAGCATGTGCCATTCAGAGAGCTCGAAATATGCGAATTCAATATACACATATAGGAATGAACACACAAATATTCACAGAAAAAAACAAACGCATCACACACCAACTCACACATCAAGGCACACACACATATCACACACACATCAACACACACACACTAACCACCGGCAGTAGAACCCCCAGTTGGAACAGTCTGTGGGGCCGTGGCAGTCGCAGCATCCGCTGGAGATGGTGCGCTTGGGGTCTTCACGAGGTGCATGACGTGCCCCGATTGCACCTTGCAATCCGACAGTTTCTCAGTGTCTTTCAGCATTCTGCCTGAAGAAAATAAAGATGAAGAAGAGAAAGAAGGTGACGATGATGAAGCAGAGAGAGAAGAAGATGCTGATGAAGTTGAAGAAAATGAAGCAGAAAATGAGAAAAAAGAAGATGAAAAAGTTGAAAAAGATGAGGGAAAATACAAGCATCCAAACTAAATGTACGCACTACCGACACTCACAGATATAAGGCATTGCACATATGAACTTGAAAGCACACACGTACCAGTAGCATAAACACATGTAATAATGCGATACAACAGCTCCAACACCAAAAAAAACCCACACACACCACCCTGATATCATCACACACAGCTGAAATCCTTCAAAAGCTCTGATTACGCTATTGCATCAGCGTATTCACCTTTATAGACTAGGCGCTGGCGTTCGACTGGGATGCTGCATTGCTCAGCACACAGTTCCTTGAATTTCAGTACTGAAAAAGAAGGCTCTGCAATCACCTCAAATGGTTTCCCAGCGGTGATCTTCACATTAATCTTCAGCAATTCGTTCTCAGCCATTTTTATCTGCAATTTCCCCCCCCACATGAGAGCACACACACAACACATGAGGGACAAACTAAACAATGCAAAAGCTTTCAATTAAAACTGAGCGTTAACCCACTGAAACCTTTCATCATCCCCTTCAATGAAAGAAACGCACGAGAGTTATTTACGAAGAAACATCCCAATTGTACACACAGCTGTACACACAGACGCACTCACTTGAAGCTGCAAAAACAGCCATGCACACAGCCATGTATAACACAGATGCACATAACAACACACATCGTTGCATATAGCTACACACACTCCTACACACCTACACACACACACCTACACACACACACACCTAGATACACCCACATACACAGCATTCTCACACAAGCCACTGCATTCTCATAGAAAGCAGACCAAATCACGCAGCGATCCCCACCAAAAACCAAACGCGAATTTCCTGATGCATGCACTACAAAACTATCAAAAGGATTAAACTCTGGAAAAAAACTGACTCCACCGAAAAGCACTAACAGATTAGCCCCAAGAAAAGCACACACACTTTACAATTCCTCGCGCACCCTTAAAACCAAGTAAAATGATGCTTATCCAACTCAAAACATGCGCACATACACAAGAAAATTCCATTTAAAACATGCACACACACAAAAGACAAATACAGACACATACACATGTCACACCAAAAACACACTCCCCAAACATCACCCAAAAGCACACACTTACACACAGAGAAGCCCACCAAAACATACCCACACAGACAACCCCATCAAAATATACGCACAGATAAGCCCCACAAAAAAAACACAGACAAGCACAACCAAAACACACACACACAGATAAGCCCCACTAAAACACACTCACGCACCTACACATACACCAAAAGATACATACACACCTACACACCCCACCAAAAACACACTTTCCAAAAACCACCCAAAAGCATACACACACACACCAATACACGCGTACCAAAACACACACACATTGAGGAAGCCGTTTAAAAAAGCAGATTCCCATACACACTTACATGTTTGGTGTTTGAATTCAATTTTTGCGTGATTCTATGTTTTCTCCAACAAAAGCAAAACTTGGAAAAGAAGCAAATAAGCAAGAAAAGATTGGCATATAAAAAAGCAAAAAATGCAGGAAAATTTGTTTGTTCAGATGATTTACGAGAAAATTTGTTTTTTTCTGCTTTGTGAAAGATGGCAGGCGATGTTTCCTAAAAGTCGGAGCCAACCGCCGCGGTATGTGCAAAACAAAGCTCGCTGGCTCCTTTAGAAGCTTTTGCTGTGTGTGTGTGCGCCGGGCGCGCGGTCTTGAAAGGTGTGTTGGAGGGTTTAGCCGGGTGGGCAGAATGTGTGTGTGGGGGCTTTTTATGGAGGGTTTTGGTGGATTTAGCCAGTGGGGAAATTGTGTGCTGGTGTGCGTGTATGTTGATGTATTTGTTGGAGTGTGTGTGTGTTGGTATGAGTGTGTAACTATCTCATAGGACTTTGGGGGATATGACTGTGAGGGAATATTGAGACACATATGCATGAGGTGGACAATACACATACACACTGGTGATTAGAGTGACTAAAGCAGACACTATTCTCATGAGAACACTATATATGCGCAAATATTAGTAATTAAAACACCGCACATACACGCCACTGGTTAAGACAGACACACTAGTGGTTAAGACAGCACATACACATCTACATATACTGATCAAAACATGCACACACAAGATGAATCTTCTGCATACCCTAAATTATAACCCATTGAATGCGGGTTTTATATTTTCGCTCATCCACTACCATCAACAAAGATGTAGATGCTTGTGCGTGTGTGCAACTCGCATTACCTCAGCAATCACACCGTGGAAGAAAAATCATCTGCCTCTACCGTTAACGCATTGCTAGCGTTGCTCTCCTGAAGTTATGATTCTAGTAGTTTCTCTGAAAAAAAGGAATTTTTTTATAGAGAATAAGGCATAGTAAAGTGTTTTAAGGTTAGAGGTTTGGAATACTGCATACTTCAAAGGCATTTCGTGGGTAATAGAAGAGGCTTTACGAGCATTTTCACACATGAGTGGATTCAGGCAAAAAAAAGTGCCACTACATCTGCGAAGTTTTAAAGGCATATGATTAAACTCAACATCTCATGATTCCTACTCTATTTTTCGTATCAAAGCTTGCATTAACACTGCTCAAATTCTCCTCCTTTGTTAGCATATCTTGGTACACTGCGTCGATTTTGATTGTATATGACGAAAAGGAAGGGATAAATAAAATTATAGCGCTACGCTGTAAGTATTTCACTACATTAAAGGGGTAAAATTGCACATGAATATTAGCCGAGCAAGTATGGATAAAAAGGCGAAAGTAACATTTTTGGAGAATTGTGTGATATTAACTCGTACAAGCAACTCCTCTAAAGCAGAGCTTCATCACAGGCAGCAGTTCCCTGTATTTTGACCTTCTAGAGCAGGTTTTTCTCTTTATGATGCCATAAAAAAACTTCAAACCACGCCAAAAATCTAAAATAAAAAAAGTACTGCACACAGGTTTTTTTAAGGTGTACTTTTCGGAATAAATTAACGTGAGAAAGTGATTTCCGGGACTAGAACACTGTACAGAAACAATACTATATATATACTCAGCTTTCAGGCTGTAGAGATTATTCATAAACTTGAGATTTTTGCAAAAAAATTGCAAAAAGCCGCAATTTTCAGGACTCTCAATCCTCATGCTTGCAATTTACCTAATTTTTTCTCTATTAGGAGAAAATAATCTGTTTGAAAAATATTTAAGTGCTATATTGTTTGAGTATCACCCACCCAAATTCTGCGCGCATCAGAAAGGTCAAAGAAAACACCAGACTAGACTACATTACTTTGTGAATTGCAGTAAATACAAAACTCAAAATCATATGCAGTATTTCTACAGATTTCACAGAAGCATGAAAATCTTGGGTCCATTAGCAGTGGGAGTTGCAGGTCGTTTATGCACCTCGACTCAATATTCACACCGATTCTCTGAGCTCGTACCTTACTTTCAACAACAATAACATTTGTGCTTCGTCGTTTTTCCAGTCAAATTCTAGGTATTACTAACAATTAAAGCACTCGAATACCAACGAATAAATGATGTAGCAAGTCCTATCATGGAACTTACCCAGATATCTATATAGATTGTACCCCAATAAATATTTTAACAGAACATTATTAGACTAGATATGAAACAAATAAATATGATGCTACTTATTTTTATCCATCAATATAAAAACTTCTATTTTCCCAAATGAAAGTGTTCTCCTAGTTTCTGAGCTATACAAGTCAATACTAAAGTTACTGGAGGTAGATAAACATGTCTTTTTAACAAGATACGTATATGTGCATTAACACCGACTGGTGTACAAATGTATGTGGACATCTTTTTTTGAGTTTGTCACTTGTTTCTTTTATAGGGTAAATGAATAATCGGTAGTAGACTCCGCTAGCATACTTGAATTACAGAGGTCGCGGTAGCAATGAACACAAAAGAGGCGGAAACGGCGAAAAGTTGTACGGAGGCTTTTTTCCGAGCAAATTTACACTGAAAAAAAGAATCTTTCATGGCGTACAGAAGTAAGTAGTTACTCGGCAGCGCTGCCTCTGGTGGGTATTCATCTTTTAAGGCAGCGACAGGTAGATCTGGGGGTCGAAATAATATTCGTATTTGATGAAACACCGGACCTTTGCTTGTAAGAGAGTTCAAGTCATGCATAATATCTACTTCTAACAGTTTTAAAGTGGTTACATAACGTTCAGTATTCACATGTGTAGTACAGCAAACTGATACGCACCGCAGGCATATTTTACATAAGTATATAAGTATAGTACACCTATGATAATATTGCGATAAATGAACGCGCACAGCAGCTTGAAGAGTGTATAGTAGAACCTTTCACAAGTTGTTTCTACAGTAAAAACTCATTCTTTCGTTTAAATGCCATAAATCACCGAATTTCCGTAGCCACTGTGAGTAATAAGCCTTAACTGAAACAAAGTAATCACTATGAAAACGAGGAAAAATACCATCGGAAAACATTGCTTAAGGAATTATCTACAGGAAAGTAAGACAAAGGCCCCTTCAATTACTGCACGTAATTTTAAAATGGAGAAAAAATTCCTGTTCCTTTCATAGAAAAGATTCAGTATAAAGATGGCCAAAGTGCAAGCCCTTCTTTCAGGGAACTTTTCTTTGTTGTAGGAGCCCCTCAATTTCAGGAAGCAGCAATTGAAAATAAGCGAGTGTCTCAGGTACCACAATGGTATATAACGTTTTGAAAGCTCCGAGACACTTCTAGTTAGGAGTAAACATTACAGCAAAAGGTATTACAAAATACTCTATTATGCGAACGTGCAAACAAGGTAGTTAATACCGATAGAAAAAAACAAGGTGATAGAGAAACAAAGAACCCCCCTCACAAGAGAGCCAGCATAAAGGCCAAAACAACTTCAGAACCTCACGAGCAAGGATTGAAAAAATAATAAATTAGAGATGCTATCTCCGTTACTTCACAAAGTATAAACATGATTTGCTACAAAACACAGAAATTAGAAAACTAAGGAAGAAGGCACCAAGCAGTGCTTTTGTACACGAAAATGCGCAACATCGAGGAACCACTTTGAAAATTATCTCTACTGCCTCACAGTTTCGATATATAAAGCTCGGTAAGATTAGTCGACATTGGGAGCCACTTTGATCCAGTTAGATACATAGGCTTCGGAAAGATTAACCGCTTTCAAGTGTCACTCTAAGTTTTTAAATAAAAATCCCATAGAAACCCAGACCCCTCAAATCTACGGCGGCAAAGCGCACCCTCTAGCGTCAAACATCTCCCACTTGCGGATGAAAGCAAACAAGTCATCATCAGCAAAGTAGCTAACCTGAAAAAGCCCATAGCTAAGCGAGATAAGCCAGAATTTTCTTAACACGAGAAATTTAAAAAGAAATAGCACATTGAATGGTAGGGTGAGAGTAGAAGAATATCTCACGCAAGAGCTAGATAACTAAGCCGCTACGTTCGACTGGAATTCCAAAAAAAGTTTCATTGCCGCACACGCATAACAGAAAATAGGCAAATATGCTACAGTCAGATAATCTTAATGGCGACAAAAAAACTTGAATTTTCTCCCAACCGCGAAACAAATAGAAAATTGCGGATTTCTGGGGCTGCACTGAGTTCTTTCGCGGTATTTGCAAACTAAGCGGATGTGTAACACGGTAGCCTTCAGATGAAAGATTCCGCGCTACACAACCGTTTGAAAGTTCAAACAACTTTAGAATTAAGCCTGGTAAGAAAATCAAATAAATCCAGATGGCAGCAAATCCTCAAGTGGGGTACATTGTATTAGAACTCAAAAACGAGTTCATAACGACTAGGTATCTACCGCTCGAGGATAACTTTTTCAGCCTTTTTATATTTTTTGACTAAATTTAGTCTACAGCATACTAGCAAAACACTTGCTTTGCATCTCAAGAAAATGTAAAAGCACATTGTGGATTCAAACAAGCGTGAAGTCACGACCCAAGTATACTGAAGTATCGGGGTCATACTTTGAGTGTACGCACAGCTCTGCCACAAACTAACGCTCAAATTTGGAGGAAGGAGCTTCTGCCGCGTGTGCAAACAGACAATTTTATCCACACGAAGCGTTTGAGTTTTCCAAATTTCCAATTCCCCCTAGAATGTAAAACTAAAAACATATAACTAGTACAAGGTAAATCCGGAGCGCTTTGGTGCGAGAGATCGCTTATATTCGAGAAAATTGCGGCAGCTTATATTATCCCAAAGGAAGTATATACTTCATTGAACTAACTCAAGATAAAGTATTCGACCTTCTGGTAGAACGATAAAGCTATTATCTTCGGTTGCATAGTGTAGTATTGCCAGAAGCTTTCCGTACTAGGGTCAGCGCCACAATTCTCAGAGAGGCGAAGGCAAAAAAATTGTAACTTACTACATGGTGACCCTTATATGTGCAAAATTAGTTTGAAAGTAAAAATTCGAGGTAAAATCGCATCCGATAGATATTTTCCGCAATCCATAAGAAAATGTGCAGTTTCTTTTTCCTCATTACGCAGCCAACACACTCTGAAACAATTTAAGTTACGAAATTCAAACATGCGGAAAATTCAACGTTAAGTATTTTATGTCTGTTTTAAAACAAGGAATTAAAGTCTGAGTAGAGTGCAATAACGGTTCAAAAACTACAAAAATCATTTCCAAACTTGCTAACGTTATATTTCAGAGGACTGAAGGAGTCGGGCTACCGGTATTTTGTAGCACCGTATACTACCAATACGGCAGAAGCGCCAACTTTGATAGAATTTTACAAACAGCCCACCGGCAGTCCTATAAGTAGATGTAGGAACAATCAGACGTATGGCAAGGGAATCATAGCTCGGAAGGAGACATTTCAGTATCTCCACAACTTTCGGATTCTCAGAGCTATGCAACAAATCGCAACTAGCGCTTTAGTTTCATCATCACAAACTGAAATCCCAAAAAAACAAGTAGCATTTGTCTACGCTTTAGGCTATATTATCAAGAATCGGCGGGGGCCCTTTTCGAGTACTCCTGAATGCCATAGGATACGACATCATCATGTAATACAGATATAAGACAAAATAAAGAAGACGATGAACCATGTCATACAACCTCATCGACATATCTCCTGTCAAGTAATAATAATTACTTTTCGCCCATCTTCCGACTACCGTAGCAAGTTTCTATATCCTTTCACACTAAAGCCAACGAAAATACTAGATGAATGATTCTACATCCTTCATAAAAGTAATAGCGCTTGTATTTTCATGGTAAAAGAAATGATGTAAACTGAGTGATCACACTACTGTTAGCGCCTAGTAACTTCAACGTAGGCGTGCATTTTAAAATTACTACGTTGTAAACGCTTCACCATACCACAATCATTTAATCGCTTTCATTTCTCCTCAATCTCAAGCATGACATTCTCCGTGAATTGCAAAGTGATGATCAATTTTTCCCTTTCGTGTAAATTCCACGCTCTCCTTCTTGATGTGGCTTAGCCTCCTGGCTTAACGAGGATGAAACGGTAGAACAACTGTTTCCTTCTTTATTAGCATCAGTTTTCTCCCCCAAGGAATCATTAAGCGCAAGGATGTTCATTAGGCCATTCTTATGAAGCTCCTCCAAAATGCATGCCCTATAGTCATCAAAGTAATCATCGCAAGCTTGGCTGAGCTTTCCACGTAGAAATTGGTGCCTATACCAGTGGTTAAAACATTGGTCGTACCGCTGCTTGAACTTGTCACACTTCTTCAACGTTGAAGAATCCGCTGCGGGGATAAAATTAGCGTCTAGACTCATCTTTTCAGACAAAGGTGAAAAGGATGTGCAAAATCCTGGACAGAGAATCCTACATCATTGATTACAAATTTTCAGGAACAAGGAAAAGACATCCCCACGAAGCACCTACTTATGCACAAAAAGATATCAGGGAAAATTTTTAGAGATAATGTTGTAAAAATTAGAAAAGCACTCAGTACAAAAGGAAGGGATTATAAGGTAGGAATACAAAAATAGCAGGAGCAATCAGCAGTAAAGTCAAATTCTTAGTGTTGAAACCTCAGAGAACAAAAGAGATAGAAGTTCCGCACGTCGGAAGAAGTGAAGAAGGAGGCGTACAACATTGCGCCTACGCTATAGACTTTGAGGAGGAAAGATCTTATCCGTGAAAGGGGAATTTGTGCTGATATCGCCGTTTTTTGTAACCAAGGCAGATATGACACTAATGTACGCCCACCCATTTTGTATCCGATGACTTCGGTGTGGTCTCTCGCCGCCGCCTGGAGCTGGGTGTGTGTTATTAGCCTCTTGCTACGTGTGTGTATTGCTAACCGCTTACTGCGTGTATGAGTTGCTAATATATTGCTACTCCATGTACAGTAGCGCTTCGCGGGGTGACACTGAAATTGTGGGCAAGTAAACCTTTAATAGCACAGCTCTTTCCTAATGCGTTACTGCTCGGTAATTAGCCAAACTCCATACATGCCAATACAGCAAGCCTGATAAAAAATATTCCCAGACGCCGTTATCAACGTATCTACCATTATTCCACACCGTATTTTCGCTTATCAAAAATCTGATTAAAGTATTGAGCATTGCTTCCATCTAAAATTTGCTTGAAAGTTCATTCCTCTAGTCAAGCTACTACTTAGAAGATGACAGAAAACGGCTGAAAAATGCTCAAATATTCGGATGTACAGGCTTCATCACCAAGAGAAAACTCTTGCGTTGCACGATCAATCTTTAGTAATATTGAAAAGCTTTGAAAAAAAACCAAGACACTTCGTTCGACGAACTCCGAAAAAAAAGTTGAATCGTATCAACGTATAGAGCATCAAGCATTTCAGCCGTTTTAGTTCTGAGAAATGTAAATGGGGTAGCTGCGCTAACAGCGGAAATTTTCCAAATGGTAAAAATTAATCGAGGTGGTTAGTTAGCACCGAAAAATTTTGCGTACTCTCAAGACAGAAAATATGCCATTAAGGCTCAAATAAAAGGATTGAAATCGATTCCCGAACCCACTACGTTACCAAAAATAATAATTATCCTGTAACATCCTGTGGTCTGCGAGGCAGATTCCGTAAAGGATTAATGTAGAACCTGTGCTAAAACATTGCCCAGTTGAATTTAGCGTATACTCAAGGTGAAAATGTGTTTTTTGTTAAAATTATCGCTATTACGAGCAACATATATGTTGAATTCAAAAATGGTATGAGATCCTACCGTTAACTAGCTCAGACATTGTTTTAACATAGACAGCTTAGGTGGCTTAATCGCTTTGAATAATTTTTTTAGCATACGAATTGAATAGCATGTTCGTTTAGCGAAAGTTACTTTGCCCTGCATATGCTACCCATGTCCAAAGCAAATAAATTTTCTCTGAAAAGTAAGTTATATGACTTGAATTAAAATCTTTAGGACGCCAGCTCAAGCTTAAGATAAGCAGACATCTGCCACAAATCTCTTTCCCGTGTTTTATTGTTTAGCGAACGTTCATACCTACCCACAGGAGTCTTTTGCAATAGTTTCTAAGGCATACTAAAGAATATCTCACTGACAGTGTAGAAAATGTCTTAATGGAGCTAGCTACAGATTTTTTTTTCGTCATTCTAAATCCATTCTGTAAATGTCCCATTTTAGTAAGACCTACAATTTCTGTTCAATTTTTTTTTCTTCCAAGTCAGTTTTAGACGAGTAAGCTTTACTCACAGTTTGATTTTGTACTGAAAATATGAGTAGAATCAGCCTCATGCGATATCGCAAATCTAATTCACGCTTACAAGGTAACTTCCATGATGGCAGCGATGCAACAAATCGAAGCAATTTATTAAGTCCTGCGATATCAGAGAAGTTCTTTCGTTTATGCACTTTTTTATTGCAGCTATTGTTTCTCTCCGCAAGAATAAGGTAATATCAGGGTCGAAATTTTTGTTGGTAATTTTTTGAACATGGAAAGAGTCGTGATGTTAGACTTTTCATTGCAAGAAAAACGCGGCCACACAACTCGTGAGACCCGCAATGCTTGCAGTTACTTTGCATAGGTATCAACAGTCGAAAATTTCAAGAAAACGTTTTTTTGAGAGAAAAAATTAACTAAGTATCGTATCATCTTGATAAAAGTTTCTCAGAAAAGCAGGCTGGTTCATGGTCTAAAGACTGCACAACAAATTGCCTTTACGACTTAGCAGGTGAATTGACAAGCCCCTCGCTGTTTTTGCTTCAACTTGAATACTGCGAAAAATTGTAATAGGAAACTTAACCTCGTCTTGAACATACCGCATTACATTTGAGTACCATTCATAATATTACATCAGTTGGTGAAAACATTTAATAAATCATAAAGACAAGAGCCAACATAATTTTAAATTATTTATACTATAGCTTCAAAGTGCTGCTCAACGCGGTATCGCTAACAACTGTATCGTCTCCATTAAGGTTTTCTTGAGTTTCATAGCAGGGTATGTACACTCATAAATAGCAACTTTGCAAGATACAAAAAAAAGCAACTTAGAGCAGTTTGTGTTAAAAAAAGATTTACATGAGAGCAAACCTGGAAAATTTCGTGAAAATCCATCGCCAAAGCACTTGGGTGCTTGCCCCAGATGGCATTTGGAGAAAACACAATGAGGCTAAAGTTTAAGCTTTATTGGGTGGTACTCCATATATGCTGCAATGTGCTATTGTTACATTCACTTGGAGAACCAAAAAATGACGTTCTTGAGCAGCTAAATCTTGGCATAGAAGCACACTTAAATGAGGCCTTAGAATCCCTCACAACTATTTACGGCGGGAAGGATTTCTCGTTTTTCCCTGGCCCGGAGCAACTACTGAGTTTTACCAAAAATTCAACGCTTAATGTGAGCCGTTTATGCACTCACTTCACTAAAACAGCTTAAGCTGACTGGGGGAAATGTGATGTCATTCTGATTCATAGGATGAGGAAAAGCGTAAATTTAAGGACTTATACGAAAATGCCATGCAACAGTTCGATCTTGAAGGTTACAAGTTCCTGATGGACGCCGGTAAGAGTACCCTTTCTTATGCGGAGCTATTTTTGACTGATATACCCAGCACAGAAGTTCTTACATCCAATGTTTGCAAGAATAAGAGTAATTTTAAGCTATAACATAAAATCATTGGTTTTGACTACTTTTTACCTAGTAGCATGAGGGTTTGCGTGAAATCTCGCTCGAAATGGTGACAGAAATTCAACAAAATTTCAGTGCTAAGCGAGAACTCAACAGTGAGGTTTGCACAATCGCTCAACAAAATGGGTTACTCACAGCCTCATGTAAGCAAACAATCCATTAGGTTTCAATGCAAATAATACTTATTTATGCACAAAAATTCGCGACCATAGTGCGATCAAGGAAGGAAAGGAACACCCGGAGAGGAAATTACTCAACCTACAAAATTTCCTGGGGGACCAATAGTAAACCCATTTGGGTTTGATATCACAAAATGGTTAGAGCTTGACAATGGCCACGAATTTTCTTGCCGTAACAGTCCAGCTGAAACGCACAAACGCTTTGTAATTCATCAGGATGATGAGCATGCTGACGCAGGTGGAAACCTCAGCGTCATCCGCAGGTAGCATTTGCCTGATATTCGTGGGTTATTAACGAAGCATAGTGGCTTAAGGCCGAATGTTGAGTTATAATCACGTGAAGGTTGCTGTCTGCAATTTTTTCGACAGCGCCTGGTATGGCTGGGATGGTGGTACAGGCCTTCATGATGATCAAGGGCTTCATACAGGTACGAGGTCGCTTGAAGTTAGCACAAAACTGTGCTACAAAGAATCAACTCGTCGGCATGACTTTACTTACCGAGGAAAATTCGCTCTTAGGCCGCTGCTGCCACTGTTATGGATGTTGTGCCCCCAATGATCCCTCCACCAGCGTGGATTAACCGGTAAGTTGATTCAGGAAGCTAGTAAACTTATTGGCACAATAGGTCGAGTGATCGATCAGACCTCTGCCATGTCTTCCAATGTTGACTGGTTAGTATGACAGACTTATCGAAAAATTTTAAGTATAAAAAAAGATTTTTGTTCTTGTATGCCTAAGGTATGAACTGTCTAGGAAGCATACTATATCCTATTTCTTTACCAGAGTTTATCACTGCCGACGTAAGCTTTCCAGAGTTACTAGTTTGAGATTTACTATAGTATTAACGACCGATAATCCAGGTCGCGGACGCTTCTGTTGAAGGAGTAATTAGCAGGTGAAAATCCTACAAAAACTACGAGTAGAGTTATTAAAAAAGCTGAAAATTTAATTTTTCACATTAATGCAGTTTTCCTGCAAAGTATGCGGCGAAAGTCGGAAGAACTTCAGAAGCCGCATACAAGCTGTGGTAAGTGGTAAAATAACTGCATGTACTTACATTTTTTCTAAGTTTGAGCCCATAAGTTTGTCGCAGCGCTATGGCTTATCTTGGGCTTCATTGGTAAGCACGTTAAAGCTATGAATAAATAAGCCAAGCAGCAAAAAAAAATCCGCATCTGATGCGCCGACAGTGCCAGCTCCTTTCCTATATGCATACTCCCGATGGGTAGGTGATTTATAGCAGGGTATGAGTCCAGCAAAGAAAGTAAACAGCAACATTAATGAAAACATGGAAATTTGGAAAAATGTAGGAATTGAGGCCGCTAGAACGTACCCAACTTGTTTCCCACAGTGTATAGCAGCACTACTAGCCTGTCCAGGATTTTGGATAGATGACATCATTGGACCGTGCAGTGATGTCTCGGTAAGTTTTTTCTCCAAAAGGAAATATCACCGTTTAGTAGCCCTCCAGTAATTGAAAGCTTCGAAATTTTACTCCACAGATACCTCCTTTTTGCTCATTCTCATTATATATAAACCAAAGGATGATCCCGCCTCAACTAATAAGCTATGAAGAATCCCACCCTTTCCCCAAAAGTTGTCCTAAAATGGATCCTAAATACGGTATTATCTTATTAGAATACATAAAAAGCTAAAGATATGCATATAAACAAGTATACTGATTGTACGCTTGTGGCTTAGACACACCAGATGATCTCTATGAACCCAGGAAGCCTTTACCCAGTCCCATAGCCATCGCAGCAAAAGAAGAACCACCGCTAATTCCAGCTGTACCCCCTCTGGGTAAAAGCATGGAAGACTACCTAAATGTACAACCACCTATACACAAAGAACCTACACCATGCGATTGCCATTCCTTGGGAGCACGTTGCAAAGCGACACATGGGATTCCGGTGGTTGTAAGCTCTTGGCAGATAGCAAAATTTAAGTCAGCATTTCATCAATAAAATCGTGCAATGCGGTACAGGTTCAAAAATATGGAGAAAAGGCTTATATGCATCACGAAACACCAGCTGCGCTTACAGTGCATGAAAAGATATGCTGCAACGAATGCCGAAAAAAAAGCCACAAGAGAAATATCCAAAAAAAGAAAAACAGCACAAAAAAAAACATGATAAAAAAAATAGACGCTTTAGTGCAAGAACAACTAAAATTGCCACTAACGAATGGGCCAAAAGTAAGTGTGACTAAATAAAAAAAAGTGTGCATAGATGACAACGCCAACATAATATTAGATTGGACATATCCTACCACCATAAGAGATGAAAAAGGGAGAAGGCACATTTCACCGCGATAGCGCTCCGCAAATAGCTACAATGGATTTAAATTCACCAGCTATGTACTGATGATCACAAGAAAACGCAATAATTCCGATGAGCCAGGGGGAAGAAGAGAATCTACCCTTCGCATGAAAGCTCACTCTAATTATTAGAGGCCAGATTTCACGGAGAAACTTCCTCCTTAAGCGCAGTTATGCATGAGGCACCTTTTTTATTTTATAGCGGAAAGGTCTTGCTTCAATAAATACGCTAAAGCAACGCGATTATACCGTCATTCCGCAAGTACTACTTCCTTCAAGGTGTGCATCGTAGGAAAAAAAAGCTAGTAACTGCAAATTTATAACTTCTTTTCAAGATGCATGTCTCTTTAGTAGAAAGTTACAAGCATAGAAGCTTGAACAAACATAAATAGAAATTTAAGTTTTTTTTCTGGTTAAATGCACCACAGTAGCTTATACAAAGGAGTTAGTATCAAATTTCCTTAGAAATATAGCTTTTAATTTAAAGAGCCCAAATAAAAAATCTAGGAGCATTTTTGTCATCGGAATAACGCCAGAGTACTGCCTATAAAGTAATTTAGCCATTTCTGTTCATTTCCACATATATTGGCCTTATTACTAATTAGGAACCTAAGACCCAAAAAATGGCAGCCAAAAATGCTCAACTATGATTTTTTTTGCTTGAGAATACGATAATACATAGTAAACCTTGCGAAATTATGGTGATTGCACTACTCCAAATATAAGCTCAGCAGCAAACTAAGTACATGTATCACTACGAGATTCGCCAAATAGGCTACATTTAATGCTTTTTTTACTCCTAAATAGTATACTAAATGGAGGGATTACGCCTTCAGCTTTGCTTAACTCAAAAATATCATGAAAATAGTTGACGGGGTCAAAAATTTGCTGGGATGCAAATTCATAACAAAAATAACTATAAAACAAAATTTTATGGCTCTTTCATCTTCAACTACGGGCTAGATATCACTCCAGTTTGTATTAGGAAAGGAATCTCCGCTGCTAACCAAGGGCCGAGCTGAAGGAAAAAAGGAGCATGCAGTACAGCTTCATCACCCATAAGGTATCATAAAGTGGTGGTAAGTGATAAGTCAAAGCCTCAGAAAATAATGTATAATATAAATTTTTCCAATATATATAAAATTCGTGCTGCAGCTCATTTAGTTGCGCAAGATTTTACGCCTTATGCAAGGTAAGAGAAGGATAGCTTGAAACACATGAAACAACTTTTCAGCTCAGTCTACATTTTGGCTCTAAAAACCTTCGCTTTTCAGCTTCATTTAAGGACTATTACCGCAGTATTGCAATATTTCACCAAGTCAAAAAAAATCATAAAAAATTTCCAAGGGCAGGTAGTCTCAAGCAAAGTGTATGGCGAGGCGAGTAAATTTTCTCGCCTACTAAAGGCTGGGAAAGGCATATTGCGCTATCAAAAATCAGAAAAAAGGGACGGTTAAAAGTAGCATACAATCAAGCTAAACAACAGATATCTTAGAGTTGAAACCGAAGCTCCTTTCATACCAGAAAAGGAAGCAAACAAGTACGGAAAAAGCAAAACACAATTTCCTCTCTTAGCATGCCCAATGCTCGTCACTAATACGACAATTCAGCGATGAAGCACGCTAGCCACTGCTTTTGGCACCGAGGGAGTGCGGAGATAAAAAATATTCAGGAAAACAGTAAAAAAGGTAATAACAAATCAGAGCATAGAAAAAAATGTATATCAGGCTCCGCAAATCTATATTGCCAGGAAAAAAAATTTCTAAAGGCAGCATAAAATAATCTATCGATATGTATAGCAATTTATAGTACGATACACTAGTTCAGCAATTAATCACTAGCTATATTAAAATAATCTTATATTTCATTTATTAGAGATATCAAAAGAAAAAATAGCCGCTTGTTCTTTTCTTAAGTAATTCGAGCAGTCAGGCGATTGCAAGCCAGAATTTAATCAAACAAAATGCAAAAAGAATACTATCATTCCAAACAGATAAAGGAGCAATATGAACATAGCATGTTCAAAAGAAGGAGAAAAATGAAGATTTATGTTTT
Organism: Nephromyces sp. MM_2019; assembly: GCA_015657535.1. Taxonomy (NCBI): domain Eukaryota; phylum Apicomplexa; class Aconoidasida; order Nephromycida; genus Nephromyces; species Nephromyces sp. MM_2019. The sequence goes on along the minus strand of JADHZB010001974.1, from coordinate 20,503 downwards.
TGAAATAATGCCAAGAATTTCAAGCGTAAAATTCTCATATTTTCAGTGAATGACACTGAGAATGAGCAAGCCAAGAGCACAACGGTGGTTATTTCATCGCGGATGAAGTTATATGAGCATCATATTATTAGAAAAAAGCGCCAAAAAGGTAAGAATCTGGCCTTTATTAGACCTACAGAGCAACAGCGGATAACAAGATTATTCAGCAGGTGTTTGAAATCTTCCTTTAGGCAAGCCAAAGAGTCAATACAAATGCAGGAAGTAACCACTTACTCCTAATGACAGTGCATGAGCTATGCCAAAAGCTGGAGTGTTTTTAGCCCAAAGTGGAGCAAAGTGAGCATCTAAGCATATTTTTCCTCCTCTGTACATCTTTGGTGTCTTTCCGTCTAACTCAGGAAGTTCAAGCTCAATAGGAGCACTGGGATAAGCAGCAGGAATCTGTGATGCAGCCCACGAAAAATAATTTCATCAGCTCATCAATAACTAAAGTTTGACGCTGCGGCAGAATGCACGCCAAATATACACACATGCACGCCTTGGGCACATGCAAAACATATATGCACACAAAAGTTATACATATACATGCAATATGTACCCACAAAAGCTATACACACACATGCAATATATACTGACAAACTCCATACACATACCATATATACGCACAAATTTCGCACACACATACAAAATATTAAATCTACATACTGCAGGTACAACAAATACGCAATAAAGAAATACACACTAGGCGTATAATTCAGGTAATTTACAACGCACTAGTAAAATACGCATAACGTTACACTAAAACTCGCAAATTTTCAGGCCATTATAAAAAAAAGCAGAAAAAAAGTGTTGAAAATTCACTAATCTGCGTGTTTATGCAAAGTTGCGTGTGTGTGGCACTCTCTTTTTGCGTGTGTTAATTTAGCTATTAATTTGCATGAATGAGTTGCCCGCCTTCGAAAGCAAAAATTTATAAAAAGCAATCAATGGGATTTTTATATAGAGCATATGCCTTCCTTGAGGCTTTAGGCACGTCATCCCCTTGCCAACCAGAGAATGCACACTGAACATTTCTTTAGGTGAGCAAACAATGCATATCAAGTTGCATCAGTCCATCTAAATTGAACTTACACCTAGTTGCAGCTAATATAAAACGAGTATCACAACACACATTTTTAGTGAATGTTCAGATTAACCGCTACTTCTATATGGTAGGGAGTGAGACACCCCCTAAAAACACACTGAGGATACTTGGATATAATAGGGGGTGAGACACCCCCAAAACACAGTGAGGATATTTGAATTTAACAGGCAGATCCTTTACCAGTAGGAAAAGCTAATAGTCCTGGCTGAAAAAGGCTTAACCAAATTCATTCATTAAAATATAAAGACAGTGTTTATAAAGAAAGTTTTAACCCTCTTGTATGCAAGCAAGACTCTAGGGAAGCACAGATAAGAAGCAAACCTCAAATTGCAGCTTGAACTCGTATTTGACCAGGTCACACATGATCCAGCATTTTCCTTGCCATCTAGAGGAAATAACAATGAAAAAAAGGGACAAAAATAAACCAAAAAAATATCTCTACATAATCACCAGTGAATTTCATAAGTTCTTTAATAATCTAGTTAGAATACAGGCTATGAATAGCATTATATTTCATATACACAGGCTACGAATAGTATTACGTTTCATAGAGCCATTTTTTGCAGGGAATTCAGGCCCAAATCATTGTTTTTACCAACAAAACAGGTATACGCAGGGAACAACGAGTGTCAAGACGAGTAGATTCAACTCAGGAGACGAGTCTGCGAAGAGAATTCAGATTCTAGCTAGATTCATACTCCCTGCACAGGCAGGTTCCTGTTGAGCATCTAATCATTTCTGACCACATTTCTCTACATGCACACTCCAGATTTAATAAAGAGCAGTCTCAAATTGAAGGTAACATAAGATAACAAATAGTAAACGAGTTTATGGCTGGTTTTATTCACAAAGATAAAGTTCTTCAGGACCGCATCTTAATTTGGATAGAAAGGCAGCTTTCAGGGATGAAGTCACCGACATCAGGCGCTACACTACATTGGGACAAAGGAGAGAGCTAAAAAATGCTGTCTCGGAGCCCATTAAAAAGGCGCCAACTACTTCACACGGAAAACACGGTAATTCTGCTACTTCTAAGCAAAAAAAGCCGAACGTAGCTTCTCGTTTGATCTGCATGCTATTCTACCCTCCAGCATATGATGGCGGTGAATCAGCATCTCTTACTCCTCATCATCCTCACAGTAGCATCACCATCAACTTCACTTAGAGAATGTATCAAACCTTCACCATCAAGCCTAGGAATAACTACCACCAGCTAAATCCATAGGAAATACAATGCTAACTCAATGTACCTTGTAGTACCCGAGACCTAAACCGCTGCATGTGGATGTTAGACTATATTCCTATATGATTCAAGAATCACACTCTATCATAAAATCATCATAAGCGTTAATGAACTACCAAACAGTACACTTTATTACTTGGTTCCATCTTCGTTTGGGTCCAACTGGAACCAATCTTCATCCCGCTGCCTCAACGTGTTAACGTATTGAATTAGCGAAACAAATTCCTCCTTCAAACGCTCCGTCCATTCATTGCTGCGAGGCCCGGCATTCAAGGAGCATACAGGTATGCCTTCTCCTGCCTGAGATGATGTTCGAGCCGATGGTGCCATGAGCGGGGAGGATAGAATAATGGATGCTAAAACTTACGTGTGCAATATTTAGGTGTGTGTGTGTGCGTGATTACGTTGGAGGATGCGCAAAAGATTCAGTGTGCCTCAAAAAGTGAGGTATTGCGGAGGGGGAGTGGCTAGTGAATGGGCAGACAGGACGGATGTGAGAGAGCAGGAGGTTACCTCGGGGAACAGAGGATAATCACACGAAAGAGAAGGAGCAATCCTGTGTGTGTGTGCTGGGAATTTTTGTGGATACTTTGGGGTAAATGGTGTGCTTCGTTTTTGCATGCCCAACCTTACGTGAATGCGAGGTTGGCGTGTGCGCGGGGCGGCTGTGAGTGTGCGAAGTCATGTTGGTGTGTGAGGTGGTTGCGTGTGTGAGAGACTTACTATATAATATGCTAGTGCGTGTGTGCGAGACTTAGCGTGTAAGATAGTTATACGCGAGAGGCATAGTGTGAAAGATGGCTGTATGCGAGAGACCTAGTGTGTAAGATGGTAGTGTGTAAGTTGGTTGTCTGAGACTTAACATATTGCAATAAGATGGTCAGCTGTGGGTGTGAGGCTTAAATTAGTCTTTGAGGTAAGTGCACATAAGCAAATCTGCACGTGTTATTTTGGCTAGAAGCTTCGTGTAAGCAACGTTACCTGAGAAAGTGCCAGTGGAATTCGTTAATGCAGGGGAATTACATGTGAATGCCTTTTTCTGTTACCCTTACGATGTGTGCGTAATTTTCAACGGAACTTGAGTGTGTGACCTCCACTAAGCCTTATCTTTCTGGTTGGGAGTTAATTGTGAGAGTTTTAGGTGGAATTATACATATTTCTAGAAGAAGGAGCATCAAAGCGAACATCAGCATTGTCACAATATAAGTTAGAATTTCGTGATTGCAGAGGAACTAGAAATAAATCTGTTTACTAGTTTTTATGTCTCATTGCTTCAGCACCTTTTTACAAGCAGATTGATATATAAGCCTCTTTCATTCAGCAAAAAAACACACTGTGCTCCTGTATTTTATTAAGCGAGGATACATGGAAGCCCGGAAACACTTCTGCTGCTCTCTCGTATACCAGAAAATCTTATATGGAAGAATTTCCTACTGCCACAAGAGAGAATTCAACATTGTATGAAATAATTTTGATACGAAATTGTCTCTTAATTACATCATATCATTTTAATTTAAAAAATCTTTTCAAAACCTTAAACCCTAAAGCATAAATCCTAAAAAACTTCAGGCTGAAGATTGTTGGAAAAAACAGGCGAAGGACACTCCTCAATACGCCTCTATTCCTCCGTCGGCTGATATTTTCCTATGTTCCCTACGCTTGCATGTCTATCCGCCTATAGGGTTCCAAACTGGTGAAAAATGCCTAGAGGCATTAGAGGTACCTAGCACACACATAGATTTTTTAGTGATTTTTCGGTTGAGAAACGCGCGTACACTCTCGCTGATCTTAGGTGTGTCTGGTGAAAAAGCTAAAGCCCTCGCTTAAAGGTTACATTCGGAGCCATCTACGCTACTCGTAAACTTGTGGGTTAGTTTAGGCAGGAAGGGGGAAATCTTCACTGTTTCTAGTAGCGCAAGCAAGTTTTACCCTTTTCATCACCCGTGGGTTGGGGAGATTATTGAGCTATTCGCCGTCCACCCTAATGCCAGCTATCCCCGCACACAGCTACTATTTAAGGCTACCTTCACCAGTCTCGTATACCCTTCTAATAACTTTATTTAGCCAAAGCCATGTAATATCTTATATTAACCGTTAGAGCAGCGAAGCACACACCTTCCCGTAAAGGCATAGTACCCACCACCTTCCCCTCCTCAAAGCATCCACTACCTCCCTGAATAGTACAGCACCCACCACCCGCTCCTCTGCAAAGCACTCACCATCCTCCTTTCCACAAAGCACCCACCACCCCCCACTGAGCAAGGCAGCCCCAACACCGCAAAGCACCCACTCCATTTCACCACCAACAAACCCAACCCGCCCTCAGCAGCACCTACCCTCCTAGCCCTACAACAAACTATACCCTCAATTAGTAGTGCAAGGCTGCAAAAGCTGAGGCAATCACTATGGACCCCAGGAAAAGCCACTCAAAGCTGTCTATCATCATATTGCACCTTCCTGTTTAAATTTTCATCTACTTTTCCATGAGACACACTCGTGTGTATGCATCTGGTGTGTATTTTACGGTTTAGGGTTTTTAAAAGTGTGTGCATCAACTCTTTTGATTTCATCAAAATTATAATCAAATGATTCTTATAGCCTTTGCATCATTTGCCTAGAGTTACGGGAGTTTGATTTCTCAATTACACTACATGTGTGTGTGTGGGTGCATGTATTTCTGTGTGTGTATCTCTGCGCGTATATGCCTGTGTGTGTGTACTTTTTCGAGTAGAGACTGCTTTTTCTATGGAACATTAAGCTTTCTTTATTCCGTCGTTGTGTGCGATTTGCTTTTCAGATTTGTGCGGAAAGTTTATTACGCATTAGGCAATAATGTCAGTAAACTGAAAAAGAAGAAGAAACGCTCAACTATCAGAGAAGAGAATATCAAATACTAATGATGTCGAAATAAAAAATATCTTTTTTTGGGGAACTTACCGCCTTTTTTTGTAATTTAGAATTTGTGTGTGTGAATTTTTGTGGGTCTCTGAAATTTTTTGTATTACTTGTGTGGGTTTATGTGTGTGGACTCCTTTTTGAAGTGTGTGTTATTTGATGCGTATGTGTAGGTTTGTAGTGCGTATCTAATCCATGTGTGCGGATTCCATGTGTGTGGGTGCTGTGCGTGTGCATTCATGTGTGCGTTTAAAGTCATATCATCATAGTTTGGAATGATGGTGTGTATGCTCAATTTTAAGCAGAGGATGAGAGAAGAATCTCAGCGAACGAGATTAGAAAAACCCAGCAGATGTGATGCTCATATTTGAAGGAGCAAAAGGTACTGCATTTTTGGTGGTTTGCAACGTGAAGAAGATGATGAATCTTGATAAGGTGTGTGCTAGTTGTGGTGAGTAGGAATAGGATGTGTGAGGGTGTATGTGTCTGTGCAGTTTACGTGATGTGTGGTGTATCTTTAGTTTGTGTTGGTGTGTGCTATGCTGGTATGTGATCATGATTATGATTGTATGTGTTTGTGCTGATCATGTATATGTGGGTATTTGCTTACAGAAATGTGTTCATCCTTGTGTGTGTGTGCTCCTTTTCTTTCCGTTGTGCTGTATTGCTTCTCTCTTGAAGATTAGATAGGCAAAAGCTGCTAATATCATGCAGTTATTTTCGAGTGAAAAGTTGCGTTTAGAGTAGCCTTTAGCATGTGTGTGAGTTTGTGTGTCTCTGTGTGTCTGTGTCTTTGTGTGTGCCTGTCACTGTCTGCTTGTCTTTCTGTATCAATTCCTGCGTGCTTGTGTTGCCTTGAATGTGCTAGTGTGAGTCTCTCTCTGTGTATCTCTTGGTGTGCCTCTCTTACTTTCTGTGTGCTTCTCCGTGTGTCTTCCTGTGTATCCTCTTGTGTGTAGCTCTGCATGTCCGTGTCTCTTCTTCTGTGTGTGTGCGTATCAAGATTCCAAAAGTTTTACAGCCGATCATTCTCTTTTGCTCTAAAGAAGGACTGTGTAAGTGATCCTTCAAGGGCTGTTTGCGAAGACCCTGCATGCTGAATCTTCTTATGCCTTGCTTGTGTGAGGAAGCCTGCACTGCTAGCTGGCTCCCTTTGTGTGTGTGTGCATTTTTTGAGCTCTTTTCGATGACTGCAGCCTTTGTTTTTTTCGATTCTAACTTTTTTATAAAACTTTTGTAAGCGTTGCTGTGGATATCGTGTGTGTGTGTGCGTGTTTGTGCAGCTTAAAATGCCCCTTTTTTATGAGAAACGCTTGGTTGTACCTCCTATAGGCTATCAGATTTTGTAGAATTCTGTAAATTTGAAACATGGGCACCGTTAATGCCAATTGTAAAGTGTCCAAAATTTTTCTAGGCAAGGATGAGGAGGGATTCTTACCACCAAGTTTTAGGTAGTGCATGCCAAACAGCTGTGTATGTGTGCATGTGTGTTAGCATATGTGTGCAGGTGTGCGTCCTCGTGTATGTGTGTGTGTGTGTCTCACTCACCTCCCCCCCTTCATCCACTCTCCCAGATGAAGGCTTAAAAGATGCTTAGCGGCGCTGTCTCTTCATCCGGTAGGACCGCTTCAAACTACAACGACACACGACAGGATATCGCCTTCCCCACCACTCAGATGGCTTCCCAACAACGGAGGGTGGGTATTGCCCCCTCCCCCCCCTCACGCCCCAATGTACTATACTCTTCCCTCGGAAGCTTCCCCTCATTACAGCATAAACATGAAGCAAATGCTAGGAGTAGCACACGCCACCCCCCTCCCGCTAATCTTCCAGTTGACATCAGTTTTTCCCCCCCTCGGGAAGATCAGAATCTCTTTGTCAAGAGGAGAGCACCCCCACACACACACAAGAAAAGATCTTCGCTTGGTCTGGATGCCAATAAACACGCTAAAACCGATGATTCCTGTATCTTCAAGACGCACACACCTGTGTGTGATGATGAAGATGCTGAAAATGCCAAGTTAAGGACTGCTAGCAGCACTATAGGGAGGGATTTTTCTCCTTCAAGCTCCTCTTCCTCGGTTTTTAAAAGGAATAAGAGCGAGTTTGTGGGAAAAAAGCCACTCTCTGCTTCTTCTTCCAAGTATGAAGCACCGAGGAAGACGAAACTGAGCTTCATGAAGGGGGAGTCTTCGACAGAGGAGAGAACTGGTTTTGTGATGAATTGCCTTGAAGATGATGAAGAGGGGGATGATCCTGCGTGCGTGTACCAGGATGAAGATGAACACAGCCGTGTGTATATGAACGAGGATGAAGATGAAGAGGGAGACAGCTGTGGGTATGCTTTTCATAGTGAAGATGATGTTGCTTCGAAAGGCGAGGATATGATGCATTTAGCACCACCTACTGCACGCCCAGGGCTTCGTTATCATCCTTCTGAAAGACTGGATGCTTTCAATGGAGGATCTGCTCGCAACCCCAAAGGGCTCAATCATCCTCTCTCGGGTGCTGTATTAGGAGCTCAACATGCAGCAAAACGCAGTAATTTCCTGGAAGAAAACTTGAATGATGCTCTTACCCAATCGGGTACCTCTTTTGGGTTTCCAAGCAGCCGTGAGACGAATGTGTGTGAGTTTGATGATGTTTTTCATCGCTCTCAGGATGAAGATGAAGAAGTGAAAGAGGGAGGCTTTTCGCTTCCATTAAAGAAGAATTCCATGGTCTTTTCAGCACCGAAATATCCTTTATGGCAGGGTTTCTCTGGAGGTGATGCTCAGGCTATGAAGAGGAGGTTTTCTAAGCAAGGAGGCTTGGCAGGAGCATCATGGGGTTGTAAGCCAACATCTTCAGAAGTTTGGAGGATCACTCAGAAAAACACGGGAGACTTCCCTCAGGATGAGAAGTCGATGGAAGAAGGTAGGGGAAAGTCTAATACGAAATGTAGTCTCCAGATTATGGTGGAGATTTGTAAGCGTTGCATTTTAAACTGTGGGGGGTGTGGGGGTGGGATGTGTGGGAATATGGGGGTGTGGGGGGATGTTTGGGTATTGAGGGATATGGGAGTGTGGGGATATGGGAGTATGGGTCTCACACTCAGTCGCTGTCATGTGTTTCAGTATATGCACTGCTTGCTTGAGGATAACCTAGAGTCGCTTCCTCAACTGACCTTTTTTTTGTATCCTGTTCACCCCCACTTCACCATCCTTCACCCTCCTCACCCTTCCCCATCTTTTCAGGCAAAAAAGACGGTTTCCCCCCTCTCTCAAAGAAATTTCCGTATGCTGTATCAGATCCTCCTACCTTGAACAGATCTCTTCAGCATTCGTTAACTCCTTCAAGGCTATCACATGAAAGATGGTGTGCACCCACTCCCACACACACAACCACCTCTGCAACAGCAGGTTGTTCCCTAACCAATGCTTCCCTTGAGCATAACAGGAGCTTAGCTGAGCAGCGGCTCCAGCGTTCCATGTTTCTCAACCGCCCCCAGGCGCATCAATCTGCCTACATTGAGGCTTCTTCCTCCAAAGTAGAAGCTTCTTCGCAACACACACACCCTTATGAAGCCATCAAGCAGCTCAAGTTTGGAGGAAAGAGCTTTAGTCAGTATAACCTCGTGACACTACGGAAGTTGCGTCATTCACAGAGTCCTGTAGATGAGGATGAGCTACAACCTAGCCATGAGAGCTTGGATACCCAAGAAAACCCCTCATTGGAAACGATTAAGGATCTTCAAAGAGGCGGTTTTTCCAAAGAAAATGGAGGCGAAGAGGTAAAGCATATGTGTGCAACTTCAAAGCCTCGATCTTATGCTGCTCGCTCGGTGAAGGGGGGTTTATCTGAGGCTGCTTCGAATCCACCCAAAAATTTGTTTGATAGTCACAGGCTTCCTCCTGGCGAATACTCCCTCAGAGATAGCGGCTTAGATAACGAACTTCAAGATAATCGCCTTTCTCATGTAATGAAGAGGGGAAGGCTTCTTAAGCCTAGCATGTCTCAGCATCACCCTTCCTGGCAAACAGGAACACACGAATCCAATAGTGGGATGAGTTTGAGGAAAGCACCAATCGACTACCTAGACTACACACACAATGGGAGGGTCGCGCACAGCGAAGATTCTCACTATGGGAAGGTGATACACGGTGAGGACACCCACAAAGGGAAAATCGCACACGGCAAGGACGCCCGCTATGATAAGGGGGGGCGTGATGCTACGTACAACGCCACACACAATATGAAGGGCGCACACAACGGGAAAGCAACCCACTACACCACAAACGATCCCATACCCAGTGCCAAGGCGACACACAGTGTAAAGGCGAGTGTGAAGGCCACACATAGTGCCAAGGCGAGTACGAAGGCCATGCATAGTGCGAAGGCCAGTGCGAAGGGGACACACACTGCCAAGGCCACACACAACACTGCACGCAAAGCAAAGGGCACACCGAGCAATGCACACAGCACCACACACAGTACCGTCGATGAAGACTTTTTATCGTATGCACACACGCCAGCTGGTACACCTATAAGAAGACTACCCCGAGAAAACGGTGGTCCTCTGCATTCTCCTTCTCGAGAGCGTTTACTTTGGGAAGTTAACACACGCCTTGAAAATGATCGCAGTGAAGCTTTCTTCTTAAGAAAAGTAGAAGGTCAACTAAGATCTTCAATGTGGGAAGATTCTCAAGTGTATGGAAGAATGCTGCCTCCTTTTTCCAAGGGTGGAATGGCGTTCTCATCATATCCTCCCTTTAGATTTGGCCCCCCACGCAGTGGTAGTCGTAGCCAGGATGAAATAAAGTGGGGTGGAAGTGGAGGGGGGGGGGGTGGCTTAAAGCCTGCAGGAGTGCCGAGCTTTCAATGCCCATTATCGAATATGTATACCACCTCCATGCCACCCCCCTCCCTCTCAAACCCGTACATACCCTCCGTACCACATCCCCCCGTCTCAAACATGTATAGTCCCCCTGTATCAACCTCCTCAATCTCAAGTGTGTATACCCCATCCCCATCAGCGCGCTCCCTGCTTTCACCCTCCCTCTTAGGTAAGTATAACTCACCGCTACCATCCCCCATACTTAAAGACAATGCGCCCCCCCTCCTGCATGGGAAAGGAGGGGGGGGTTGTTATCACAGGAAGGGGGAGGAAGTGGAAGACCCTAGATTTTCCCCATGCAAGGTTGAAGGTAATGATGGCCTGAGAAAGAACAGCTCAAGGAAAGCTGTTTATCCCTTGATATATCACTCACAAACACACATGGGTGAGGAGAGTTTCATCTCATCTAATGGCAGAGTGTGTGTGCAGGAAGGTAATGATTGCATGTCTCTAAGGCAGGGCTTTTGGTATCCCTCCTACCCCCAATTGCGTGCGAATTTTCCTGCTTCAGTGGTAAAGTCTGATTTTCTTTCTTTAGAAGATAGAAGGTTGGGCTACAACTACCTGGGCTGTCATCCTCCATATCTTAGGAGGCTCTCAGAGACTTCTCGCAAACGCAATATCAGCGGTCCTAGCCTTTCACCACCTACCTCTTTTCACCCTTTGGAGGAAGAGGAGTTTCCTCATGGTTGGGAGGATTGTGTCAGGCCAGTAGTTCTAAGGCGTTTTTGGAGTGCTTTTGACGCATCCAGGAAGGGGGATTTGATGCCTTCTATGTCGCGTTGGTGTGCGAGATCTTCAGAGTGCTCGGCATCTAACTTTAGATATGATGTGCGAAGTGAGTGGGAACCGAGAGCATTCATTAGACAGGATATTGAAGGAAACCCTGGGCATCGCATCTATCGTGAGTACCCACACACACCTCACACAAACGCTTGTGACTCAAAGCATGCACGCGCATTTGGTTCACGTGCACGCGCACTGGATTCCTACCAGTTTGGTGCTCGTGCACACACACTCAGCTCATACCCATTTGGCTTAGGTGCACGTACTCCTGGCTCTTATGCTCAGACATTCGACGCAAGCTCACACACCTCCTGCTCACGGGAGAACTCACCAAACTCACACAAATCCAAATCTCATTTGCCCATGCCTAAATCTCATTTACACGCACCCAGCTCACGCGTACCCCACTGTTACTCGCACATACCAAAGTCACATGCACCCAGCTCATGCCTACTCAATGCAGACTCATCCAACCCGCATGCACCCAACTCACACAAGGTAAATTCGAATACACACACAGCCAACTCACACAAACTCAACTCCAAACCGCACACAGTCAACTCGAACAAATCCATCTCACACACAACACTCTCACACCAGCTGGTGGATTTCCACTCATTCGAGAGCATGCCGTATGACCATCAAGCCGAAGATGATTGGACCTCCAATGAAGAGAGAAGAGGAGCTTTACTTTCTCATCAATTTCCTCTAGCTGTCAATCGAGAATATGAAGATACTTTTCATTCTGAGGATGAAGAGTATCTTGAGCATCCTCCTGTTGTGTGTGCAAATATACCTGCTATACATGAAGCTGAACATGCTGTGGGTAATGCTCAGGCTGGAAGTTATGCAGCTGTGAAGATGATGAGTTCGCACACAGAGCCTTTATTACAGCACGCAATGCGTCCAAGTGAGAATTGGGTGAAGTCTCATGGGAGGGCAGCGACTGCTCTACACATGAAGCAGGAGGAAGGAGAAGCGAAGCAAGCAGAAGCTGGAGAAAGAGAAGCGGAGCCAGGAGATGAGCAGACAAAAGATGAGGAAGAGGATGCAAGTGAGGAGATCAGCGCACAATATGGCAGCAGGCTCTCTAGTCTTGAAGCAGCCAAAAGAGAGGTTTCAATGGATAAGATGAATGATGAATCTTCCATTCACTTGTTGAGTGTGTTCCGAGAGAACACTGAGTGCTACTCTGTAGCAGCAATCGCTAGCTCCACCCTCAACACTGAAGAAGATATTAACGATGAAACTCGTAGTTTAAGCGAGCAAAGTCGAACTCAAAAAGAGTGGCCTGATGAAGCCATGCATAGTGATATGCGTGTGCCGTGTCCATATCAACCAGCTGATAGCAAGGAGGGTGGGCTCCAGACGTCGTTTTCATCATTAAACAGGCCTTTATCGCCTCTGTTATCGCTATCACCTCGAAACTCTGTGCAGCAAACTGCTGTGGAATGCAGGCCGTCTTCATGTATGTCGCCACCTCTGTCGCTTCCGGTACCAAAATTCATGCTCTCTGCTGGAGCAGCGTGTGCTACTCTTCAGCCTAACAACTCTGGTGTTCAACCTATGGCTGCTTCTTGGGGTGGTACTACTCCTTCTACTGTAGCTGCTTCTCCGTCTCCGTCTCCCTCTCCTTCTCTGCCCTCGCCCTCCTTTTCTTCTCCATCTTCTCCACCTCCCCCCCTCCAATCTGCCTCACCCCCCCCTCAACCCACTTCAAGCTTTTCTCGCTTATCAAGAAGCTCCTCCTTGCCAGTTTCGTCCTGCAAGCACATCGATGGCTTGATTAAGAAGGAGAAGAGCTATTTTTCTCCATCTCTTCTAGCGTCTGGCTCTCTCTCTTCGTGTGTGTACGATACTGTTGACTATCCTTCCACCTCTTTAAATGATTCGTTTTCGAAGCTTCTAGAGAATCGCATGAGAGCTTCTTCTTGCTCGTTTTCTATGCCTTCTTCAGGCCACTTTATGGAAGTTCGTGCTTACTCTGAGGCGAGTGATGCTTTTGTGTATGAAGGAAGTATCTACACTAGCTTTGAAGGAATCTTATCCTCTTATGATAGGAAGCATTTGGTTTTCCCTACATTGAGTGCTCCAGCTAGCCTCAGTTTGTATGATCTTTCTACTGATCCTTCCACTGTTTCTGTTTGTCTCTCATCCTCCTGTGATGCTACGCACAAAATCTATGATGAACAATTGCGATCTACTTCTTCTATAGATACGTTTCCTTCTCTTGTTTCTATTCCTTCTTTCGCTGATGCTACCTGTAGTAGTAATCCTTCAAGTCTTTTGGCGTCTTCGGAAGCTACACACACTGAAGATATCTCTACATATCTTCATTATGGATCTGCATCTTCAGGAATTTCGCGCACTGTTGCTGCTTCCGCTGTTGTTTCTCCCGTTTCAGCCTACAGTATGAAAGGTTTGCATGCCTTCATCGCAGAATCTGCTTCTTCTGGAGATTCTTTGTCTGAATCTTCTGCTGTTGCTTCCTTTACTTGCAAGACATCAAATGAAGTTTGTGTGTGCGAAACCGGAGATTCATCAGTTTCTTTGAAAAGACCTACTTTTGTCAAGGCGCTTCGCTCGCTACGTCCACCAACTTCACATTCCAGCCTCGCAACGTCGCCTGCTTCTTCTGCTGCTACTTTATGCTCTCCTGTGATGCGATTCTCGAGAGAAACCGAAGGAAAAGCATCGAGTTATTCGTCAGAAGATGTTGCTTTCCGCTGTGGTACATACACTAGCGATTCTATTGAAACCTCTTGTGATCAGTCACATGAGACTGAAGATACTACGAGAGCTCGCGCGGGCTACTACAATTCTACGTCTTCAGAAGCTGAGACCGTTTGTTCGTCTTCTTCGCCTTCAAGAATAGCAGTTTCTGGGCTTTTTGCACGCCGTTCGAGTCTGCTGCGTGCTGAAAACTCGATAGAAACTTCTTCAGGCGAATCGCATTCAAGTTTGATTCCCTTGTCTTCAGCTTCAAGTGTATCGCAGGCTTCAACTACAGGGTCATCGTGTTGTGCTTCTTCGGCCGGTTTTTATGCCCCTGCACCTTCTTCTCCACCTTCAGTTTCTGATCCTGCCTCTCCTTCAGCTTCTTGTTTCTCTCCTCGATTTGCTTCAACCGCTTTTGCTTCGTATCCTTCTCCAGCTTCTACTGCTTCTTCTACTTCTCGCTTTGCTACTCGTTTTTCTCCTTCTGCTTCTCGGTTTTCTTCTCCTTCAGCTTCTTCGTCCATTTTACGTTTTGCCTCTCGTTTTTCTCCTTCTACTTCTTCTATTTCTTCTGCTTCTCGTTTTTCGACTCGTCTTTCTTCTTCTCCTTCACCTTTTTCAGCTTCTGATTCTGCTTCTTCCTCCGCTTCTCGTTTTGCCTCTCGTTTTTCTCCTTCTGCTTCTTCTCATTCTTCAGCTTCTTCCTCCGTTTCACGTTTTGCCTCTCGTTTTTCTCCTTCTACTTCTTCTATTTCTTCTGCTTCTCGTTTTTCGACTCGTCTTTCTTCTTCTCCTTCACCTTTTTCAGCTTCTGATTCTGCTTCTTCCTCCGCTTCTCGTTTTGCCTCTCGTTTTTCTCCTTCTATTTCTTCTCATTCTTCAGCTTCTTCCTCCGTTTCACGTTTTGCCTCTCGTTTTTCTCCTTCTACTTCTCGTTTTTCGACTCGTTTTTCTTCTTCTCCTTCGCCTTCTTCAGCTTCTGATTCTCATTCTGCCTCCACTTCTCATTTTGCCTCTAGTTTTTCTCCTTCTTGTTCTGGATTTGTTCCTTCTTCATCTTCTTCGTCTTCACCTCCTCCTTCTACTTCCTCTCCACGATCTTCTTGCGTTACATCTTCAGCTTCTTCTTCCTCATTACCTTCATCAGTTATTCCCTCAAAGCTTCCAAAGGCTAGAATAAGAACACCGTCTTCCTTTCTTCTGTGGAAAAACTCACTTTCTCTAGTCAAGCCTGAGCCTATGCCTATCAACAAAAGCGCAGCTGTAAAAGACGTATTAAACGAAGCCTCTACAGCATTAGAGCCTCCTTCTGAGCCGAAATCCTTCATGTCAGATGAAGCCCCGTCTCATCCTTCTCTGAAAGAAGCCACCTTGCCTAGCAGCTTGCCTAGTGCGAAAAAGCTGCTCCAAAGGGCTGTTCCAATTTCTCCACCCTCTAGTCTGAGGCTTCAAGCTGAACCCTCCACCCACCACGCTGTAACCACCACCCCCGCCTCCTTTTTGATGTCTCGCCTGAAATCCCCTTCTTTGCCTGCTTCTGTGAAGCTTCGATTGAACCCCTCCTCACCGTCCTCCCTTTCTGTAGGTGCTGAAACTAAGCTCTCCAGTATAACTCACTCTTCTCAAGAGCTTCGAGCTGAGCCCCACCGAGAGTCAGCATCACCTAGGAATACCCCACCTACATCCCCCAGAGGATCCGCAGCACCTAGTAATACCCGACCCACACCCCCCACCTTACCCCCCTCCTTCAAATTGAAAGCTGAAGCCTCTCTCAGCTTATCCTCGACTCGTTGCCCTCGAAAGGATGAAGATCTTCATGGATCAAAGCCTCTCGTGAAGAGTGCGGCTTCTTCAGCTGATGTGTGCGCAGATAGTTTTCCTATCCCCGGAGAGATGATGAAAAAGTTCTCTACGATGCACCTCGTTATAGCTGACTCAAAGATGCTTTCTTCTGCAGTTGAAGATGCCAAACGTGCTGAAGGATCTTCTAAAGAACTTCTTCAGTTTCCATCACATGATGCTGATTTGAGCACCGAAAGTAGCGGAAAGATAAAGAAGAAGATGATCTCAAGACGTCCATATGTTCTCACAAAGTTGCAGGTTTCAGCGAATGTTAATATTTTCAACGATGCTGCTTATAGCCAGAAGGCGACGTCTTCACAGAGGAAAACACTTGGCGATTCTGGTATTGTTTGCTTTGATAGTTCAGTGCCTGAAGCGGATTCTTCCTCATCTCCGAGTGCATACGTTGCTGCATCTTTGCCTGCTACTTCATCTGATGCTGCAAAATTTTCATCTTTTGCTGCAGCTTCAGCATTATCTGCTGCAAATACGCAAGAAACTGATTTGCGTTCATCAACTTTAGCATCTTCATCTGCTGCTCGTTCATCATCTTCAGCACCGTCTTCTGCACCATCAGCTGTTGGTCGTTCGTCTGCGCCACGTTCTTCTTCATGTGCTC
>JADHZB010001973.1:15520-102648 GCA_015657535.1 Nephromyces sp. MM_2019 | reverse complement strand
GTGTGTGTTCATTTGTACAAACTCTAATACAAACTATGAGGTGTGCAAAATGAGAGCTTAAGTTTTGTATGAGCAAACTTAAAAATAAAGTGTGTAATTGTGGATAAATAGATAATAGAAAATTTCATAATTAGCGTACACATCGGTGGTGTAGACTCTTCACTAGTTACAGTACAAGTTAGGCCAAGATTAGAGAGGGCGCCCTCAATTATGCCACAAATAAGTGATGTGTGTATAGAGGGCTTTCTTGTGATTAGGTCCTATAATATTTTTACACACATATATATACACACAATATTTTACATGTTTGTGATCTATTATTATCCGCTTCAATTTATTGTAATTATATGCTTTAACTTCAATTTAAAGTCAATTTTACACACCTATTTCATACACACCAAGATAATTCTTATAAGCACACTATGTATAATACCAATACACACACACATTAATTATAACACACATTTTCTATATAAGTTAATGTCATATGTGTGTATTACAAGCTTATCTTCTTCAGGTAAAATTGTAGAGTTAGTGTGTGTCATAAGATTTTCAGAAATTGGCTGTAAATTCACCAGCCAAGGTAGTGCACTCTCATGAATCATATAATAGCCCTAAAGAACATTATATATACATATATATGCATACATATATAAATACACGCATATACATACATATATTCTTAGATACACACAATTATATATACACAAATAAACGAACCTATATTTACACACATATATACACAGAATTATATATAGGTATGTGCGTGTGTATGTGAGTGTGTGTGTGTGAGTGTGTGTGTGTGTGTGTGTGCGAATGTGTGTGTGTGTGTGTGTGTGTGTGTGTGCGAATGTGTGTGTGTGTGTTTGTGTGAGTGTGTGTGAGTGTGTGTGAGTGTATGTGTATGTGGACGTGTGTTTCTGTGTGTGTATGTGTGTATGTATGTCTGTGTTACCTTGCTATCTGTTTGGAGTCTATCTGCGTGTTTCTTAAACAGAAAATTCCAAAGATATTTACAAATAAATCGAATTATGTCAGATTGTTTTTCAAACCGTGGCTGATCAATAATTAACCTAAATATTTAGGTGTGTGTGTAATTGTATTTTTTTTATTTAAGTGAGTATGTGAGTAGTGGGTATGTTTTTAAAAGGTCAGTGTATTATTTGTGTGTGTGTGGATATCGTTCATATATATGTGTGTGTATGGATCTATTTTTTAATGGTGTGTAATATGTATGTGTGTGTGCACCTCTCTATAATTCTATATCCAATTGGATAGCCGATTTCTTGTAATAAACGAGAGGTTAGTTTGGGGTCATGAGAACACCGCTGTGAACAATATTTTATAATTTCATTTATTAATAAAAGGTTAACGGATTTGGCAAAAAATTGTGGAGTTGGTGTAAAAGTTTTTAGAGGGTCCATTAGTGTAAGATGATCAGATCAAACCTCAATGTGTCATATACACACCCCCCTTAAAGTGTGTATAATGTTTGTGTGTAATGTGTAGTGCGAGTGTTCAATGTGTGTGTGTAATGTGTAGTGTGAGTGTTCAATGTGTGTGTGTGATGTGTGTGTGTGATGTGTGTGTGTGAAATGTATGTGTAAGATATGTTTGTAATAGGGTGGGTATGTGTTGGGCGTGGTAGAGGGTGGGCTAAGGAGTGTTGTGTGTATATCAAAGTGAGATTAGTATCTGGTTGTAATTTGGGGAGGGTAGTGTATAGGTGTAGATTGCTTTGGGTGATGTATGTGTGAATAATATGTATGTGTGAACAATATTGTGTATATATCAGGGCGGTTAGCAAAATATTGTGCAAGTCATCTCAATTGTTAAATATGTGTGTGTGTTTATGTGTTTATGTGAGTGTTTGTGTTGAAGGTTTATGTATTATGTTTTTTCCTTCTTGTTTTTAAGGAGCTTGTTTTGGGTGAAATTGTTGATTGTGTATTTAAACATAAAATGCTTGGTTCTATGCTTTTGTCTAAGTATAATTTGATTGTGTGTGTGTATATGTTTAAATTTTGAGTAAGTTATGTATGTATTGGTGAGTTTTTTTAAAAGCTTTTGTATAATGTGTGTGTATTTGTATTGTTATAGTAATTCTTATGTGATTTCTATATGTGTTTAATATTAAATATTTGTAAAATTTGTGTAAATGTGTGTGTGGTGAGTGTGTTTTGAATTATTTTAAATTGGTATGAAAATTGAATACGGGTGTGTAGGTGAAATATATACATATATTATGTGTTTTCCATAAAATTATTGATTTTTCAACAACTAACAAACATAGCTAATGAGCATTGTTGAAATCTAATTTTATTAATACCTACACGATGTGTACTTGAAACTCATTTGATAAAAAATATACTGAGTTTAAAAAAATTTACTCATACTTTATTCACATTTATCTACTTTACTTAATTTATGCATTATTTACCCTTATATACATACTTATTTATATAATTTTACACATATTTTATATATATTTATATCATTCAAGTATAAAATGTAATAAACACATTTTGATTATTCACATATAATTTACACATCTAAGTATTATTTACAAATATATATTAAAATTAAACCTTACCTGTGCAATTTAAATAAATATTTTGTTAAACAAACTTTTTTTAGCACAAAAATTTATAAACAGCAAATATACTCTATTTCGATAAATGTAAAGTATTTGGAGATAATAAAAAATATTATTTAATAATACTATTATCACCAGCTATATAGTTAAATATTACATACACACAAACCATATAACCATATAATCTACACTCAAGCTATATACTTTAAATGACCTACCTAAATATAAACACTTAGCTACACAGTTGAAAAACTTAGAGACAAAAACTACATAGATGTGGCACACACGTATATAATATATTCAAACAAATTTGATACATACAAGCTGTATACAAACAAATTATACACATACAAACTGTGTACACACAAATTATACACATACAAACTGTATACACACAAATTATACACATACAAACTGTGTACACACAAATTATACACATACAGACTAAACAAATATAAATTATGCTAATTTAGGTTATTTACACACCAAAAATATAAATGTAAATTTTTTAATATATAGTTTTTGTTTCATAATTAAATTATAAAAACATAAAAAAACATAATGATCAAACTTATAACCATTTATTAAACAAAGCATTGTAGTATGTATATTATGTATGTATGTAACAAACTTGTGTATAGTTTTGTTTTGAATGTATAATCCAAATTAAACTAATGAGATAAATGTATATCTATTAAAATGTGTATGAGAGCCATTTAGGAAATAAACAAATAAATTTAAACTGAAAAATTCTCAAATCAATTAAAGAAATAATATGTGCAACTAAATACTATACAATATAATAAAGATTTATAACTATCTAGATGCTTTTTAAAAATAGATAAATAATTTTTGAGGAATCTTAGGTAAAACTATTAATATGTTTAATAATTGTGAAATTATTATGTCTAAGATATAAAAAATACTATATAATGTTATCTATCCAAAATTTTTGGAAGCAACAAAATGTGTAATTGGTGACCTAAAATATGTACAAATTTTATGTGGAAACCGATTGAATATATATCTATGTATGTAATAGTTGATAAATGTATATATATACATGTTTATCTATATGTGTAAGATAATAACATATGTATATATATATATGTTTATGTTGGTATGTATAAGGATTAACTAATACATATTGTATGAATGTGTGTTTATGTGTAATTATGATCATATATATGTGTATACATGTAATTCACATCCTAATTACATGAATACATATATAATAATCATTATCAATCTATACGTATGTTTGACATATATCAATCAGCTTTTTAAAGAGTTTTAAATAATTTGTAGAGCTTGTTATTCAATATGTTATCAAAGATTTATTAATCAAGTGGCATTCATTAAAGGTCTAACGTATAAAAAATTAAAATGACTAATTATACTAGAGAATTCATCAAAAATATGTTAAAAATAGTATAGAATTTCATAGAATAAAGAAAGGTTTATCAGCCATACTATAGTAGATATATGCTTTCTTTTTAAAAAGCTAGAAAATTGTTAAAAAATAAATAAATGTAATAAGCTAGTCTCTTGTGTTGAATGTTATAGGCCTTTGAATGGTGAGTTGATAGGATAAGAAATAATTAGTTTGAGTAATCCAAAGTGTCTAGATAGTTCCTACCATGATGGAGTACTGCCTAGGATTGCAAATTCTTTTATCTGAATAAATTAAATGATGTATTCAATTTGAAAAAATACATTCAATATCGATTTTGTTGAATGAAACTGTTTGGTTTGAATGTATTGTATATTATATATATATGTTGGACTGGCTTAATAAATGTATGGGTAAGTATAAAGAGTTTACCATCCAAGGATGATGTAAACCAGCTACTTCAGGTTCGGGATGTTTTGTTAGAGCAATGCTATATAGTACATCTCGAATATCATCAACCGCACCTATGAAAGAGCAATATTTTATTAAGAAAAAGGGATGTTATTTCTTTATATCATAACAGTTTTAAAATATGTAATTGGAAAATAGTAAAATAAAAGTTAATATAGTATGTTAATCTTAGAGATTAACTAATAGCTAGTAGGAATTTACCTGAAACAACATTTCCCTTTATATCTCTTAAACAGTTTATTTGTTGGGCAGTAAATGAAAATATAAACCAGGGTGTATCATCGTCAATTCTTTTAGCACCTAGAGAAAAAATTTGATATTTTTTATAAATTGGGATAATAGTATGTTAGACACAAGGTTAAAAGAGAAGAAAGGGGTGTATGAGACGAAAATGAATGCTTATTTAATATAGAACATAAATCTTCAGAATTGTAAAAATTTGTTTACCAACTAGGTCAATAGGATTGAAACGAAGAATAGTTGGGTCCAAAACAACCTTCATCATATCTCTTTCTTTTATAGACATTACAGCAGCATTAAATGCAGCATCTCCACAATGCTAAAAAAGTAAAAACACAGTCTTCAGAAATCATAATTAGAAGTACTAATTGTTATTACTAGTCTTAAGGAGTCACGGTCTCCCTCTAAGAAACATTGAACAAGATGGGGAGCGACTATTTCTTGTACCATATCCATGAACTCGGGGAAGCTGTGGACAAATGAAATGTAAAATTAATTTTTATAAAGCTGAAACACTGAGAGATTTAACAGTCAATATATATGGCTGGTATGGCTTACTTGAACGAAGAATCAACTATCTTCATTTCTCGGATTGAGGCGGCTATCTCAGTTTCACCAAAAATTTTTCCGAGGAGGGGATTTTCTGTGAAAAGTATTATGATAGACTTACACAAAAATTAAACAAATTGTGAGGTTACTGACCATAGAAACTTTGTAAGAAAGGCATATCTTTCAGTCGTGTACCAAATCGGTCCCATGCAGATGATTTAGATAAAATCAGGGATGTTTCAAGAGGTACAGATTGTTCATCAATTTCTTCTTTTTCTTTTGGAGTTTCTTCCTCTGTTTCAGTTTTAGCTTTAGCTAATTCTTGCTCTTTTTTATATCTTCAAATATGATGTAAGTATGTTTACATGAATTAAAAGAAAACATTGGGAAGATTAAAATAAAATGAACAAACCTTCTAATAGCTTGTGCCTTTCTCCATTCAGCCGCTCTTTTCTCAGCAATAGGGTCTTCTTTCCAAGAATTGGAGATAGCGGTAGCTTTGTCGGACAAAAATTTCATGCCAATCACTACATGGGATATAGTTAACTTGACCTAAAAGTGTAAATTTAAAAACATAATGTTACTTTTGACCCAAGGACTTATAAGAAAAAGTAATGTATTAGAATATTTTGGTAATATTTATTTTTGTAAAAATTACTAGAAGATCTAAAGAGTGTGTAAAATTCATTTAACTTCTTTAAATTTTTGATAAATATAGTTATGATTAGGAGCTATGAGCCTCAAATTCTCCGTTAGTTATTAGAATATGATTAACTGTCACAGAAATAATGGCTACATTTAGAATAATGAGAGGGTAAGAGCTTACATATTTCATGCTTTTTCCCAACCAATCATAGTGATCGTATAAACTGTTTAATGAGGTAGAAATTGCCATATAAAGCGTTTGAAAGTTTTTATAAACCTCAGTCATTTTCCCTTGTACGCTCCCCATGTTTTTTGTGAAGTGTGCTTTCATTCGATCAGTGTTTGAGCGCCTTTTATTAGCAGACTCTCTCATCTCTTGCATTGCCTTTTTGAGTTCAGGTTGCTTCTCAATGTCCTTTTTAACTTGATCTAGAACAGACTTGATAAAACTATTGGAGTTGTACCTCTTATTGATGAAGTTTGGCTGACTCAGTCTGTATAGTTGGATTAGAGGGTGCTGGTTAGGTTGTATCATGACTCTGGAATTCGAAATTAAGTGATGAGTGTAGTCGCGGCTAGTGTTAACAGGATGATTTGAAGCTATATGCATTGAGTTAGAGTGAAAGGGACAAATTTGCTTATCGAAATACTTAACTTTTTGGTGGTCATGTTTTGTTTGGTTTAGAGGAGTATAGGATGAAAAACTCTGTGAGGTGGATAAAGGTCGGTTATATTCACAACGAACGTGGGAATTTCTTCTCATTTTCTCCTTTCTTATAAGAGACATAGAAAAGTTATAATATGGTTTGCTTGCCATGTTGTTTTACGTAGAAGGTGATTAAATAGATTGAAGGAAAAGTTTAGTGTTTATGAATGAATACAAGAGACTACTAGCTCTATTGGGAGTTCAGATTAGTTACTGTCGTGAGTTGCATGTATGTAAAAGAATAAACAGTTAGAGTTGTAGTAAAAACCCATCAATTTATAAGAATGTTTTCTTTAAACATCAAAACAAAATTAGAAGCATTGTTATTGATAAAAATTAGTAGTGAAAATACTTAATTAACTACAATTATATTAGCTTTTTACTAAAACTTCAAGTTCACCTCAAGTTGTTTAAACTTGATGAAGCACTCACTCAGTACAATTAATGTATACTTAGCCTACTTCTAAATTAGTTATGGTCAGCAACTTTGAATGGTAGAATTTTACATATTATTGTTGAGATATATATTCAGCTATGTTAGCAACACTAAATGAAATTATGTAGCATAACGTTGAATAATTGCCTTTACATGATTAGTGTTATTACACTGTTAGAGCTTTCAACAATTATAGCTATAATCACATACATATCAATACTGAACATGCTTGTGTAGCATAGTTTAAAAGAGTGTATCAAGGTAGTAGTGTCAATACATGATAATTTTAAAAATTATTCTAGCACACTGTTTTTTCTAATTTCAGTTTTATTACTGAAATAATATAGGTATCACAAACGCAAGAGTAAGTATATATAGGTAGATTCAATACAATGTGATAAATATTGTGGCAATTGTGATACCCAGGATTTATAACAAATCCTACGTTTTGTGTGCTAAACTCAGAAACTTTGTAGTCAATGAGTTAATTCATGTCTTAAAATTTTGAAAACTCAAGCTAATTTTACAAAGCCTATTACTATTTGTTGTTGTTTAAAAAGTTTAAACAAATTAATCAGATCAACTCGAAATAAGCCCAGGTGTGGGTAATTTTCCACTCGAGTCTTTAATGCGGATATAAGAAAATTAACTTTAAGAAAATCAATGGGCTTGGAAGATTAAAGTTTGGGCTAGAATGTTAAAATTGATTCCTTAAAGTTGAAGAAAATTTGTGAAGAAAATTTTAAAAAGTTTGTTAAAATTTGGGTTGTGTAGTTTCCTTTATTTAAATTGGAGCTCTAATTAAAACTAAACTATGCATTGATTTGGAGATTCAATTTTAAGAGCAATGTGTTGATAGTTTCAACTACCTTTTTATTTAAGATCTCATATAATTTGAGAAGTGAACGAGTTTTAATAAGTTATTTATCCACCAGTGAAAATAAATCATCAATAAATACTCGAAGAATACTTTTTGTACTAAGGCCAAACACAGTGTAACTCGAGACCTAATGTATACCTACCATCATCGATGCATTGTACTTTGATCAACTCTAAATTAAAACTCTTTACATTAGAACAAGGCTGTGCTATTATAAAATAATTGTAAAATGATAGATATATGGAATAATCATGATTGAAGACTTAAATTTTAAAATACGCATTGCTGAGCTGCCAGATTTTAAAAATATAAGTAGGCATTTATAACTCCAATGAGTGCGCATATGATTTCCCCTAATTGAACCTTATGCAAGGCAAAACATTATCCAAAGATATATATGAATAAATTATATTATATGAAGCAGGCTATAAAATAGGTCAGACAGCTTTCTCATTTGCCACTTAGTGTTTCAATACAAAGTTTGCTGCTAAGCACCAATAATGGGTATACCGGGGCTTTTGGGTGTCCTTATGGTGGCGCGACATGCATCTACCCAAATAGAGATTGTATTTCAACACCCTGTTATTCCTTTATGCAAAATCTCCAACAACAAATCCGAGAAATTTGAACTCAAGCTTTGCGAAGCTTCCTATGTTAACTTATCACATATACATAGCAAAGAATATAGATCTTTGGCCTCTCTTCTCTTACCTAGTGATGATATATTCAAAAGGGGATTTGAATTTGTTATCCAGACAGGTTAGATCGACTCTAGACTCATTACTCAATTAGAGGAATTACTTATAAACAACTATCTAATTTAGAGCTTTAGATAAACTTAGATATTATGAATTTATTGCATGGATAAACATGAATCTACAAGTTAGTCTATTAACCAAGATACATGTTATTCATGCATCAAAATATTTTAAAAGCTATTGAGCCTTGTTTCCCATGACTCTTTAAGCTGTTATAGCAAACATCTGCTTTTTACACATCCAACTATTTCGATTTTCATCTCCAAAAGAGAACTATAATAACAATTCTCACATTTCACACTATTTAAATTACAGAATCTTCGCCACATTTACGTTTCTTATGCTATCCATGTATCCTTCAAGGGTGAGCATTAAATTATAACCAAGCTTAAACAATTAGTATTTTATTACTTTTTAATAATGTCCCTAAATATCTTAATCTAATATTAAAGATATTAATAACTAATTTAGATTTGCCTCACTTCTATTTAACTTCTGGGAAATTTTAGCACTACAAAAGAGAAGAAAACTCTAAATTTTGATATTTTGGATTTAAACCTTTTATGATTGTTTAAATGAGTTAAAATATAAATTTTTAAAATTATACTTTCCCCTATCTTAATATCATTTCCAGGGAAAATAAATCAATACTATTAAACACAAATTCATGGGACTTAGATTCATCTCCTCAAGATGAAAATATAGGCACATTCAACACAACCCCTATAAGAAGAAAAAGCGACCAAGTCGAGCAGTAAGATGACTTTTCAATTATAATCTTTTTTTGTTGATCCACATCTTTAGCTATAATTATTATAGAAATTTTTTAAAAAGCAATATCTGATATACTCACTCATTAAAAGACCTAACTTTTTTTCAGGTTTAGTTTAATATTGGTTTTCGACTTAAAACATCCTATTGATATCGATACATTGCTCAACTGTGTAGAAAGCTTTTCTAGAGCTTTAATGATTTCTGAATATCGATTTGGACACTTATCAAATGAGGTAAAATTATACGTTTCTAAAATAATTGGATTTTCCGTTACTATTTTTCAATTTTTTGTGGTTAAATATACTTGTATTATATAATTACACTCCTTTAGGTCGCCAAAATCAACCAACTAGTCAATGAGCACACGAAATCTATCAATTCCAAAGATTCATATAACCAACCATTTGAATCCAATGTAAGCTTTTTTTTTAAAAAGATTTTCAGATTTGTAATGAATTTTTTATAGCTTGAGAATCCCTGTCATAACGAAGCCTTGAGCACAAGTCTGACGGAAATAAATGGAATACTAATCGAATCAAGTTCATTATGTCAGAATCTTTACCAATTTTATGAAAGTTTGCACCAAAAAAGGGAAGCTAAATTATTCATAGATGGCTGGATAAATTGTCATGTATCTGCTTTCTCAGAGGTCAGCATTAAGCTACTGAATTCTATAGCCATTGGCAAGCTCTCTAAAAAAGTTGTCCCACTTAATAACATAATTAAAAACTATTTTCCATTAGAATTTATATGTATATATATATATATAACGATCTATGCAATAGCCACTCAAACGTTACTACAACTTGAATTTCCTTTCCTTTAAAAACAAAATGCGTCATAAAAAATAATTAATGATTAAAACATTCATATTATTTATTCTATCTTGTCGTAGGCCCAACAAGAGCTGGATACAAATAGTGAGGTAACTCTAGTGAATACTGAAAGCAACGTCGAAGAAACCTTCCCTTGTGATATCCGTTCCTTGGTACGCCGCTTTTGTTTTTCGGCCAAATCTAAATCAAGCCTAGACGACCTGGTTATTGACCTATGTGCTCCTACATCAGGTGTTAAACAGGTGGCACAACATCTTTCATATTGGGGGAAAATTCATTTAAATCACAAGATTTTAGATCACGATGTACGTTATTTATCACAATGTTGTAATGATCCACAATTTATTAAGCCTCAAAACAAAATTTTGCTGCTTAAGAATTATAGATCAGTGGTTATAACACTTTGTTACATATAATTTTTCCTCAATATTTAAAATATTCTTGGATTTTACAAGTTTCTGAACAATTTCTTCATTCGGGTTTTTGATTTAAATTTTTTAGATATTTGCAATAAATTATGACCAAGCATCCCTTTCAAAATTAGCCCAAGAGAACACCACATTCTTGAAGAATTTTTCTTGGTCAACACTTGAGCTATCTGAAATACTTAATCTATTTTCCAAAGTAAACCCATTCATTAAAATCATTTGATAATATCTACATATTGAAACGTAAAATTTACCACCATTATTCATCATACAGATTTTTTCCCAACAAATTTTTATTCGAATAAACTAGATTTTATAATATGATTCAATCTTTAAATTCACAGAGAGCTACTATAAGATCGGCTAGGCAGCTATACTTCCAAGAAGTTTCTAAGTTAAAACCTTTTGTTATTAGTAATGATGAAGCTCAAACAATCAATTCGAATTTTGAAAAGATAGCAAAATGGTTAGTTCACAATTTAATTAACCTAACAGAATTTTTCCTATTAAAGATACCTACTATATAATTGACTTCATCTATATGCCATTAAAGGGTTATTTTATTTTTTCTAAAACCTTTTTGCAGGCTATTAGCAAAAAGTCTAATATATAAATTAAAAACACAGATTATACACACAGCTAATCTTCTGGATATATGTGATAACAAACCAAGCTCATTATATAATGGGAAATTTTCAGAAATGCAACTTGATGACTCGCCACCTTATTTACTTGTACAAAATGATACAGCCACTATATTAATAGCATTATTATGCAATCATTTAGGTTTGAGAGAAAATTTAAATCCTTGTTTTAATAAACTCCTAACCACCATCTACCTTTACCTCAAAGAACAATTATTCCTATCCCAAGTTGACCACAATGAGGAAGTAAGCTAGATCTTAAAGTTTGATCAACTAATTGCTTTGCTTCAGATATTATCTTTTAAAAATGCTTTTTCGAAGCGACCCTAATTTTATTTCTTATCAATATTGAATCTTTAGTTGACCAATGCTACTTCTGAACATAGTTTCGCCACTATGGCTTGGAACTCAAATCAGGAACTCAACGATGATATTATTACTGATATTAGTGAATTATCTAAGGAATTTCCCATATACCTAACCGATATCTTGATTTACTTTTTAGAACTTTTCAGCACATCCTTCAAGTAAGACCAAATATAAAATTTCTTCTGTATTATGTGAATATCTAGCTATTCTCATCTTTTCTGAATTTTATTGATGAGTCAAATATAGCGTCGCTTTAAATCATTATTTCCAGGTCATTTGATAAATACACAAGTGATGAGCCCTTCCGAAATATTGAAATCAATGATGAACAAAGCTCGTCACAAATTTTTAGAGAATTTATCTTATTTCGAAAATATGGAATCCTGAGTGACTTTGTTCAAGTACTCTACCTATAAAAATGTCAAACATTAGTCAAGCTTTTATTGGCTTCACATTACCTAACATTTTCCTTTCAGTCTAGTATCTTATTAGTTCATAAGGATTCAATTTTTTATAATTTCTCACAATTTGTGGAACTCATAGCTAGCTAAAATAAGCACTTTTTAAGGACTGATATTTAATTGACCTTGAAAACACTTTTTTAAGCAAATCTAGGCACATTAATTGTCTAACTAATAAAACTTATTTATTTATCAAGAAAGTAAGCGTCTACTTAAATTTGAAAGTTTAAATTTCCAAATTCATATGACTAAAAACTACAAATACTCTTTCAAGTTAAATGAAGATAAAATCATTGCTTCAGTATAACTTGTAATTATTAATTTTGGGATAGATAAG
This sequence comes from Nephromyces sp. MM_2019, assembly GCA_015657535.1. Classification (NCBI taxonomy): domain Eukaryota; phylum Apicomplexa; class Aconoidasida; order Nephromycida; genus Nephromyces; species Nephromyces sp. MM_2019. The sequence goes on along the minus strand of JADHZB010001973.1, from coordinate 90,125 downwards.
CAATCCACTGACTAGATTCAATCTCGTTTAGGCAAATAAACTTAGCGCTTCAAGCACAGAACAACTTTCATAAATAACACTTTTAGTTTTAAAATTCAAAATTACATGTTATTCTACGATTTTATAATATGCTTATATCAAAATACCTTGTAATTTTTACCTGAAAAGCCACTAATACTAAGTTATATCTTTTACTAACAAAATACTAAACCTATCTGTTTTCAAACTAATTTCAGAACTTAAATTTCGAAAAACTCCACCTGTTAAAATGAACAAGGCAACAAAATTTCCAACTCTTTGAATCTAATTCCAATGAGTACGCCTTTCTCTATTCAAGATTTTCAAAATAATAGGACTATATAACCAAGTTTCTGGCACAAAGTCATATGCTTGATTATTTAAAGTGGCTTGTTGAAGTGTTAGATTGTTGCTTTTAGTGGGGTCTAAAGAATTGTACAAGCCTATGCAGGTTAACTTATCCCTGATTTTGGGTGTATGCGCTACAGGCTCGCTATTAAAAGAAAATGCCCTTTTCATGCATCTTCGATCTAAATCTGTAAACGTTGTGTCATTGTTTTCTCTCTTGATATCTTTTAGCAAATCATATTCGCTAGCATAATCTTTTTCTAGAGTGTTTGTTTTAGGTTTCTTATATAAACCCCAGCTATCAGTAATCTGGTATAAGGAATGGCTTTTGGGATAAAACCTTTGTTGAGGATATCTTGGATTTTTTGAATGTGAATACTTGTATTCATCATATGTAATTAGTTCATTTTTGAAAGGTAGTTTTGTACTATTCAAATTCAATGTCCTTGATGGGTTATTAGAATTCGATTGGGCTGTTGAAACTAAGGCTCTAGGTTTAGCTTTTGTCAATTTGTGTGATGAATGGAATCTGGTAGGAAATTCAGAATTGTTTAACCATGGTTCATTAGAGTTTGCATCAATTAGATTATATGGTGCTACCCCATAAGCAGATGGTGAATTAAAGGGTGGAAGTTTGGAAGCTACATTAGGGGGGACTCTTGGTGGGTTTCCTTTTAATCTGTTGTCAAAATTTTCATATGAACTAGGTGAAATAAATGGCTCATAACTCGAGAAATTAGATAAATTACTCGAATTTGGGTTAAATATAGGTGGTATAAATAAGTTATCCCTAAGATTTTCACTAAGTGGATTAGAAGTGTGATGCCCTTCCGAAAATCCTAGAAATGGGTCAAAACATGCACTAGCAGAATCAAAGCTTGATATTTCCTCTGTAAAATCGAAAGGAAACGAACTTGAAGTGGGTCTAATGTCTGATAGAGAGCACTCTAATGTATGAATTTGATTCCTTATGGTTTCACTAGGCCAGCCTTGATTACAATGAATCATTCTGATTGTTTTTAGCAATTCAAAGCAATTGGGTTGTCATTAAGTTTTACTCTTCTAGAATATATACTGTGGTATTAGGTTCTAATTATTCCTGTGTATTCAGATTTGCAAATTTGCACCTTGTGAAATTTTATTAATGAAATAATTTTTGTAAATAATAATATAATTTGTTGGACTATTTTATTTTGATTCAACAATCTGGAAAGTGGAGTTTAATTTATGCTCCATAAATTCTACCAGCCAGTGGGATTTTATATAGAATCATCTCGAGCAATCGTGTACTGAAAGTTAACTTTAAGATTTTTATTCAAAAATGTACCTATTTTTCAAGCATAAATTAATTGGCTACAAGAAGGCTGCTGTATATGCTTTCACCTTAGCTGTTTTTTTAAGTAGCTGAGTATGTTTTAAATTAGCTTAGATAGTGTTAAAATTAAAAGAAATTTTCCCTTAATAAAGAAGGTCTAAAAGCTTATTTTACTTTTGCAAAGTTACAATTGAGAAATTTTTTTTTAACCAAGGAATTGTTTTACAATTGAAATATATTTATGTTATAAGGCTAATTCACCTCAAATCACTATGGCATATATATTTCTGAAGCTCTATAAAAATTACTATTTCTTTGACCATTTCCATTTAATCTATGTAGACTAGGGTAATTTTGAATTTTATTACATATTAGAAAGTTTTTCATTACATTGCTTAGCAAATTGATAATTTTCCATAGAAGATAAAAAATAGTGATATTTTTGTTGAAGTATGTTTGCTCGTTTATTTGCAACATTGTTTCTTTACTAGAATGTTTTTATATTGATTCTTTTCACTAGCTTTTAAATTGTTCATATTTGTAGTATACAAATTTAGTAAATCATTTTGAAATTGAATTTACTAGCCAATTCCAACATAAATAAACTGAAGTGCTTTCTGTTAAAAAAAAAGTGTTCATGTCGTATTTTGTCACATGATGGTTGCAAATCTTGTATAAAAAGAATCTTAAAAAATAACTTAGAATGTGCACATTATTTATAGATATAAATGCATTACAATATGTTAAATAAAAAATAAACTACAATAGTGAATGACAATAGAAGGATCTTAATATAAACATGGTATAGATAACATAAATTATAAAAAACTTTATGATTATATGAAAATTGAGTTAAGTATCATAATAGTGATAGTGTTAGTTAATCAAAAATTTTCCCTGGGTTCATCAACCCTTTAGGATCAAAAACTTGTTTCAATCTTTTCATTAAATTGAGGGTATCTTCATTGTACTGTGAAAAGGTAGCGAGGTAGTCATTATTGTTATAGCAAAAGCTTAAGCTTATAAAAGAAATGCAATAGATAATGATTTGTTACCATCAACTTAAGAAACTTTTTCTTTCCGACTCCAATTCCATGTTCACCTGTATAAATTATATGTAAAGTAATATTCAAAATAAATTAAATTTTTTATTGTACTAAAAATTCCAAAAGGGTCACAAATTCAATGAAATACAAAGCGAAGTAATTCAGGTAGTATAATGTGCATACCGGAACATGTTCCTCCCATAGATATAGCACGATCTATCATTCTTTCATAAAGTTTCCATACATTCTGAAAAATAAAATTAAAAATATTTTTTCTGGTTATTAAAATTGAAGTTACTATACATCTTTGAGTTGCTTATTTGTATCATCATAAACAATCATCATATGGAAGTTCCCATCTCCAACATGCCCTGTTTAAGTAATTAAAATGAATTAAGCAGATATTGTTTTCAAAATAAATTATTCGAATACCAAAAACAAAAGCTGGAGTATCAACTTGGTTAAAGTCTTTTTTTGTATCAGCTGCAAGAGTTGAAAGCCTAAATAAAAAATTATTAAAATTTCATAATCGGTATTGTATGGCTTTTAAGTTATCGATAGGTAAAAGGATGTTAATAAATGTTAAAATCAATGTTAAGATATAGGAAAACTTGTTAAGAGAAATAATTAATAGTCTTTTTGAATTATGTATTTATCATGATTTAATTAAATTACATTCCAGTTGGTACGCATACGTCAGTGTTTAAAACTTTATGAGTCTCTGGGAGTTCACTTTGGAGGTTCGTAAAAATATATTTCCTGGCAGCCCATAATTCTTTAGCACCATTTTCGGTTCGATATATAAAATCTTTTCCATTATTCCCTTTAGCAATCTGAGATAATTTTTTTAAATATAAGTTTAATTGGAAACTGAAAATTCATTCACCTTTTCGGCAATTTGAATCGATTCTTCAACATGACCTTTATTTCCTGTATAATATTAATGGTTAATTGAAATTAATAGGGAGAATCGTATAACTTATAACCTGTAAATTTGAACATAACGCATGGGCTGATTGGTAAAGGAGTTTCTAGGTTTCTATTCATACAGTCAACAGATTCTGCATCCATCATTTCAGCGCAACCTATCTATGTTAATTAAAAAATAATGGCTTAGAAAGATAAAGTTGTTTATAATCTAGATTATTCTCAGAGTTGGGTTTCTAAAATCTATGAAAAAAATTTTCTTGCTTACTTGGACCCCAGCTTTGGTAACATCCTTTACACAGTCACACGCGCTCTTAATATCAGGAAATGAGCAAACCTAAAGTACATATATTATAATGTTGAGTAGAGGGAAGGATTGGCATAGACTTAAAAACCAGAAATGGTTACAAAGGATTACTCTTATAACTTACCGCTACGTATTCATGTTTTGGTATGGGAGTTAACTTCAAAGTTGCTTCAGTAATAACACCTATTATAAAATTGATTAATTTAAACTTATGTGAAATAAGATAGTAATAAAGTGCATTAAATGTACAAATGAAAAAGGAATCTACAAAATAACAATAGATTACCAAGTGTGCCATCAGATCCACAAAAAAGACGAACTAAATCATATCCTGCTGCATCCTTCCTTGCTCTGGTACCTAAGAGAATAAATATGTTATCAAGGTCTTCTTAGTAAGATAAAGAAAATTAAAAATATAGAATATTTAACATCGTATATATATATATAATTCATTTATAAATCGCTGTTTTAGAAAAATTGCAAACTGATCCCATACCGAGTTTCATCACAGTTCCATCAACAAGTACAACTGTCAGTGCAAGAACCCAATCCTTCATCACACCATATCTTACAGCATTAGTTCCTGAGAAATAAATTTTATTTAAAAATTAAATTCCTTTAAAATCTAAAAATGTTATGAATCTGTAATTACCACTACAACGAGTCGAGATCATTCCTCCAATTGAAGCTCCGGGACCTGGATCCTTTTAATATAAGAATGTGTAAATAAAGCATTTCAAATATATCATTTCCAGTTACAATTGGGTAAAAAAGTCCTGTATTTTGAATTTTATCATTTAGATCCATCCATTGTATACCACATTCAACAGTTACATCCTAAATTAAGTTTCAATATGAAGCATAAAAAAACATAGATGAAATAAGTATTTTTATTTACTGCTTACAGAGCTGTCTGTAGACATGCTTTTAATTTTGGTCATCCTTGTCATGTTAATAACAACTCCTCCTAAGAATTTTAATTATACGTGCGTAAATCATCTTATAATAATAAATACTAGGCTAAATTACCACTCATACAAACTGCATTTCCTTCTAAACTTGTTCCGCTTCCATAAGGCAAAACGGGTATGTTGTATTGGTTACAAAACTTTAATATTCCACTAACATCTTCTGTAGATTCTATGAATTTTAAAATAAAAGTATTAAAGACTGTTACATCTTAGTCCAAGTTTTCTAAAATCAAACAAAATTTATAAAGAGATAATCTAGGTAATCTACCTGGGTAAGTTACCATTTCGGGAACTTTTCCTTTTGCAGATGAAGTGTCTGAAGCCAAACTTTCCCTTGTATCGTAATCTAAGGAATATTTTGATGGACCTAAAAATTCTGCTATTTTTTTAAAACCAGTTTGTTGTTCCTTTGGAGCATTTTTGAATGTGTCATCATTTGATTTGTTAAAAAAATTAAAGCCGAAAGTGCCATCACATTTATATTTGTCATTTTGAAAATAATTCCAACTAAATGCAATAGAACCCAAACCAATGGCTGTAGTAGTTAGTAAATAGTTAATCTTATCTGATTCGAAGTTTGGTGAGCTAGTATTTTCGTTATATTCATTATCTATTGAGGAGCTATTGAAGTTACTAGTGTAATTAAGTGATGGGGTAAGTGATTGTAATAAAGCTCCATGTTCGCGATACCCGAACAAATTTCGTTTCCTGGAAAGCAATATTAATTTGTTGAAGTTTGAGTTTAAGTTCCTCATTGCTGTAAATTCAAGTGTTTTAAAACTTTAAGTATAAATTCTATTAAAATTAAATAAAAAACTCAGTTAAAGATATAACATTAACTTTCTTAAGTAGAATCAGTTAGTTTCTTGTGTGACAGCCCATTTAGTTGATAAGTTGCATGAATGTTCAAGAATTATAGTTATTGATGCAATTGTTTTGGTGCATCATCTAGTAAGTTTGTGCTTAAATTACGTTCAGTTTACCATTAGTGAATTACCACTAGTGCAGCTTTCTTAAAATAGTAAAATAATGTTCTAATTATTTAGTTTCTTGAATTTAGAGCTTTTAATAGATGTGCAAACATATGCACATTCACCTAGATACTTAACATTATTATGATGACAAAGTACTTTCTCTAAAGTTATTCATGTGTGCTGAATTTCAAGATAGCATTATTGTGTTTTACCATTTCTGTTGGGTTTAAAGCACACAAGTCGATTTTTTTTATTAATTTAAACTTTCTACTAGGGAAACAAACAATCTCACAAGAAAACTCAGAAAAAATTAAAAAAACTGAACAAAAAGCTTATATATCAAACAAAAGATATCAAACTGAAAATGCTTGCTTGCTCCGACTCAATAATTGATTGTTTTACTTGTTAACACATTTTTTGTGCTCTTTAAATTTATCTGTTTTATTTCACCGTGAATTTTAATTTTTAGGATATATGATGAAACACAAGCATGAAAAGCTGATTCAATATCAAATTATTGTACAAATAATTCAATTTCATATACAATTTTCATTAAGCTCGAATTTTAGTTGCAAAACTGAGCTTATTAATTGCAAGAAATTAAGAAAAATACATTTGCCGTTATAATAAATGGATGGATTTAAACTCGGCCCATAAAAGTTATGTCTTAGGTTACTAACACAAAATTCCTGTCTACATAGCAACATGATTTTCGATACTCTGAATCAAAAATTTGATTTCGAATTCATCATATGTATATGGAAATGATGATGATCATGGGTTGATATTTCAACAAATATACATCCAACAATTATGAGCTTTATAATTTCAACTTGCTTTCATCATAAAACCACTCCATATTATTATTCACTTTCAAATGCTTTAAATTGTTAAGAAGCAGTATCTTTAAGGAGTTCAAATATCAAATTTTGGATTCATATCCATATTCACACTTTTAGCTACAACTTTTTCTTGATACTAAAATTGAATATTTCAAAAATTAATGAAGCTAGGCTTCATTAATTTTTAACTTCGTAAGAATATATTTTGCTATTAATTTTCCCTGAAATTAGTTGAGAATTAAAAATGGTAAAAGATGTACGCTATATATATATAACTTACATAAATATAAATAAGATCTTCCACTCTCGAACTTTAGATATGATGTTTTAAGTGGTTCAATTTAATAAAGGAAATAAATTGAGAATGATTTTTAATCGCAGCTAATAGAACCCTCATGAAATTCAGCTATACTAGGTTGTTTACACTAAACTTGAACAAAATAAAGCTTATATATCAACAAATTAAATAATATAGACTATTGCAAAAACAACTGTATGAATATTTGATTGGACAAATATCTTTTAATCTGGTTATAGGTTTAGATAAATGAGTCGTTACAATTTTAGAGATTACATTATATGGTTCAATGAAAAATCTGATGAGAAATAGAAATTGAAAAAAAATATTAAGAAGTTTCCCTTAGTGAATTTCATCGAATCAGACTTTCTTGTCGTCAATTGAAGATAATAATTCCTCTATGCTTGAAATGATCTGTGCGAGATTCAAGGAAATAAAAAAAAAGTTATATTATATTCATATTTAAATGAAAGCCAAGATATCATAATAAGATGAATATGTTTCTATCTAAATTCTAAGCGTTCTGGCTTAGAGTTAATTCTGCGTTAAAATTGAAAAAGCGTAATATATGAATGATCTAAATACAAGGTAAATTGATATAATCGTACATCAGGTGGAGTTGATTTTGGTTGATCAGTGTGCTTCGCATCTTCTAAAAATCTAATTACAGTTTTACGAAGTAGTTTTTTCTCCACTGTTGATTCTTTTTCATTTATATCAAAAACAGCTGTTGGGATTGAAGCAATAAAAGTTATTCCTAAAGTTCTATAGTTTCTATTTCTAATTTGACTTACAAAGTTTGACACATTTCTTAAGCAAACTGAATAGTGGCCTACAAAACTCTGAAGAATAGGGAGGCCCACAGTGATCCAACAATAAAATCAGGAAAGCTCTGATCATAGATTTATCCATCTTGTCAACCTACTCCCAGTCCAATAATGAAGTTATTGTTTTGTAAAAAGAATAAAATGTTAGTGCTTACCAATCTAATAACGATTGTCATTACCGAAATATATTCATTTTCAAAGCGGCAAAGGTAAATGAAAAAAGTGATTATTTTACTCCTTTTCTATGAGATTTATTAAATAAATTATATAACAGTCAATAAAAATAACTTTGAGGAGTGTAAATTTAATAAGTAATAACTAACATTTGAATGAAGGTTATTAAAATTGTTTATGGAAGAATCGGTTCCTGATTCAAAGTTTTTTCTAAGATGCGAATAAAAAAATTCATGTTTACTTTAGTATACTGAGACATTTCATCACCCATTAAAAGGTAGATTACTTACCTTAACAGCAAAAGGATTGCAACTATTTGGGGAGCATGATAATCTGCGATCATCTTTAAGAGTAGTAATATTGAGTCAGAGAGAGCAGCTAAAGGGTCAGGAGCCACATGGAATAAGTAATACTCTATGTACTTTATTGCAGCCGAAGCTGCAATGTTAGTCCTTAAAAGTGATTGGAAGTTGTGGATTTTAACATTGATGTTTTTGGATTTATCTCTTGTAATTTTGTAAATCTGCAACCAAGAATGATCAGAAGATTATTTATAAGTTGAAAAAGTACAGAAAAATGGCAATTCTTACTTCAAACAACTCTTTCCTTGCAATATTGCTATAGTGAATATATTCTTCTTTGAAAGTTTTAAACATTTCCTTCAATCTTTGCCTTTTTTTTCTTGTAAGAGACTTATTTATTCCCAGCTTTTTCCCAGTCAAAGCATCTTTGTAGATGGAACTGACAAGCTCTGAGGGGTTCAAGCCTGAGGCACCTTCGTTCATTTCATCTTCATCATTATCAATATAATCATTATCTTCTAAGTCTTCATCTTGGCGGAAGCTTGAATTTTTTGAATAACTTTTAAGCTTTTTACCATTGAACATAAGAGCTGGAATTTTTCCTCTTCCAAAGCTTGGCGATTCCTTTCTATTGTAATAATTTTCGCCAGCGTTTGATGATTCAGACTCCGTGAAGAATGTTAAATGCGATTCATGTTCTGATTCTCCTTCATGTTGTGAATTAGTGTAATTAAAATCATTCATTTCTGGTGCATTATTATGTCCATAATAAGGTGGTGCTCTCTTGCCGGATCCGAAATTCTGTCTGTAATATCTTTCTTGAAAATTATTAGATCGGTTTGAGTCTTTATGAGCTAATTCGCTGTTATCCATTTCAGATTGTGTTTCTTCTTTATATGACACATACGAGTTACTGTCATCAGGATCTTGAAATTTTTGATTATAGTTACCAACTGAATTTGAGTCAGAATTGCTATCAGAGCTCATGTAATTATCACTAGGTGGGCTTACAGAAACAGAGCCAACGCTGCTTAAATATGTATCGCTACTTGTAATATCAGGAGTATCAGATAATGCAGGATCATGGCCAATTTTTTCATGGTGTTCATCCGAAGTTTCATTATATGTAGATGTTGTTTGAGGCTGAATCTTTGCATCCCATCGTCTTCTCTTTGGCTTAATTGTTTCCATTTCGGGGAGGTGGTGTTTGTTATTAATGTTTGATGATTCGGGATATTTATAATAATTTAAATCATCTGTAGTTCTAATATATGTTGGGTCACGGAAAGATGAACCAGGTAAGTGATGTTCGGGCATTTCAAAAAGGTTATCCAACATTTCATTATCTTGTGGTTCCCCATTTTCATCATAGTAGTAAGTATCATCATCGATAGACTGTGAATTAAGTTTTTTATATAAATAAGATAAACCATGCATAAAAATATAAGATCAAATTCAGAATGTGGTTTGGAGGCCATCCAAGTTAGAATAGCAATAGTATAAACCAGAAACAATTTCCAATAATACATACCTCACTATCCTCATCAAGAAAGTCATATTTCCAAAGTCCATGGTAGCCTTGTTTGGCTGCTTTATCCATTTGTTTTGATTCTTCCCATCTTAGGAGCATTTCGTAGGGTGTATAAACAGTTAGAATGATGAGTAGTTCAGCATATTTTACCCAAGCTTGGCTTTGTGTTAAATGAATTCTATCATCTACAAAATCTTCTAATAACCTTTCAAGCAAACTGCTTTCTCTTAATGCTTCCATGGGTGGTAATTCTGGTGCTGTTCTCATTCTTTTGTATTCTTGCCAATGAGGGTTATCTCCTTTATAAAAAAAAGAGAAAGAAACGTTAATAACAGACCATCAAAAAATTTTTTAAGCTGAGTGTTGAACTTAGGATAATAGAAATAGTATTGGTCATAAATTAGAAAAATGAGACTGGTCAATATTTATTTGAAGTTACTTACCACCATATTGTGATGCTGAGGGCATATCGACAAGGCTACAATAAAATTATAAAAACGTTTAATGGTAATAATTCATATTAAAATTGTTATCATAATTACTTATGACTGTCTTTTATTAGTGCTATATCTTGCTGGGTTGAAAGCCTTTCAGGATTATTAGATGGATCTAATCAACAAGATTATATATTTTTGAAGCTTTTCAGGGTTAAAAAAAGAGGCTAAGTAATTTAGATGTACTGGAGTATATGAATGCAAACCTGCAATAAGATTCTCGACATTATTCTCTTCAGCCATTGTCGATATGTGGTTTGTCGTTGGATCACTCACATGTTCGGGAGGGTTATCAAGATCTTTATTATTAGTGTATGAATCATGATAAGATTTATCATGCATACTTAAAGGAAAGTTATTTAAAGACTCAAATTTCTCTCTCTCATATAGCAGGGTTTGATAAGATTCAAAAGAATCTATGATTATTTTTAAAGAGTCATAGAATTCACAAACTTCATCACTCTGAAGGATTAATTTACCGTCGACTTGGGTACGGCAAATTGAACGAAATAAGTTATAAAGCTTCTTATACCTGTGTAATATGTGGAGATAAGTGAAACATAATCAAGTCGAAAAAGATATTTAATTCTAATTTTATCTTTTACTTGGTTAAATTTGTCATCAATAAATTTATTTGACTTGCTGAGTATTCCTTCTCTCGCTTATTGATATCAAGCCAGTATGATGGTGGGTTCATGACATTTTTACATAATAATTGTGAGAGTCTTCTGCAGCCAGAAAAATCTGGTCTCCATCTTATAATAAAATGAAGAAGTGCTTGTGAGTAAAAATAGGCATTTTCGGCATAACAAAATAATTGACATATATTGTCTGGGTTTATATCATCGAATTCGGTTCGTAAATCCTAAAAGTACACAAAATATTAAGGAGATTATAAAAAAAAGTCATATATAGGTAAAATGAGAATTGCTTTAGTATATAATAAATGACTAAGATGCTACCAAAGAAAGATATAAATATTTACCTTGAATAAATACTTGCTTATTTCTTCACTCATGCGAAGAGTAAACACGTTAAAATTGCTAGTTAGTTTGGAAAGCTGAAATAGATTAAGATAAAAAGTTGTGGCATAGCTAAACATTGTTGTTTTAAGCTTAGATCCTTAAATAGTTTATAGAAGGGACCAAATAATGATACCCACCTCTTCTGTAGTCAAAAGATCAGGTGGTAAAGCAGCTTGCATTCGGCTCTGATGAATGTAATCTTGAAACCAACAAGCTAAGAACTCATCCTTTGGTTTTTCGTGGTATAGTTTTAGCATTTGTGAGATAACTGTTGGGTTCTAAGAGAATTTTAAGTGCATATGATAAAAGTCATAACTTATATATAATGAAGGAGTTCAAAAAGAGTTCAACCTTCATTAATTGCCAATAAAATTCAGGCGGGTTCCAGCTACCATGGTCCCTTTGTTGGTCCATGAATCTTCCTAAAAATGATTTTTTGTTTAATAAACAAGCTTTAATAATTTATGGAAAATTTTGGTTTGCTTACGCATAGTCAAAGTGTCATAATTTAAAGCAAGTTGCTCACAGAGCCCTTTAAATATCTGAATAGTAAGAAGCAACGAAATTTAAAGCTAAATGATATTGATTGGGATTAAACAGTTAAAATATGGTTATTGCATAAAAAAATTCAAAGTTTAATTATGGACACAGCCCTAGATTAAATTTAGTCACTGAAATATAATAATTAAAATCAATTGGCAACTCAATAATCCATGTATTTTTTTCATAGCATTTGAATATCGTACGATATTGTTATGTTCATGAGCTTCATATAGGTTCTCTGTTACGCTTTTCTCAGCCTCTTCTAGAGAACTGTATACTTCCGCTGCAACTTGGCACAGCCAAGCATAGCCCTCATAACCTTCAACAAGTATATTAAGAGCCTCTCTATTAAGAGCTCTTGTAGCTGCGAAGTCACTTCGGTTAACATTTTGGGGAAATAGGTTGTTGAATTTATAACTCGTAATCTTTTTTAGGTGTGTAAAAACATCGTTATCCATAATAGCATCCTTGCAGGAAACAAGTTCCAAGGATTCTGAAAATTTTAGGCATTTTTATCATTTAAATAGTTATACCATTAAAATTAGCTTCATGAATCAAAATTTCAAACAAGTGTGAAACAAGCGCTCAATTTATATTTTTGTCAGCCAATGACGTAAATCATGTATTTCTATTGTATAGCATAAATTGGTGCATGATTTTGTACAATGATAGTATTTCTAAAGTTGTTTTGAGATAATGAGCAATTAAATTCTTCAAAAAGGTCGTATATTATCTATTGAATTGTACAGGGGAGTCTAATTATGTAATTTTACTTTTGTACTCTTCCAGTGAGCATTCCTGGAGGTCCAGGTGTTCATCCAGACCTCTAGCAGCTGGATCCATTGCCTAATGTTAAGCTTTTTCACTATTTAACCAAAGAAAGCTCACAAAGTAAAAATTTTGATTCATTATAGTTAAAAAATGAAACCATGGGTACTGTGTGTGTCTTTATGTAGTTCAATTCCTCAATTGTGTTTGTTCAGGATTTGAAATTAATATGAGTACGAAAATATGTATGCGTGTTGCTATTTTGACTTGTATATCTATTGAGCTACAGTAGTTATGTTAAACCAATTGAAGAATTTTGAACCGAGGGAACTAATTTATATTTAAATAATAAACATCATCTTATAATTAAGTCCTATTTTAAATCAACAAAGGTGATGTATGATGTATGCTAAAGCTAGGTGTGGTGTGCCTTATAAAAGTTACATTAACAAAAATTTTAGATGTGCATTACGAAGTGAGTTGGGATTTAATAAATCAAAATCAATGCAAAGTGAGCAAGACGATGTAAATTCTGGGTCAGCTTGTATATATTCCTTTAGTTTACATTTCATCACTTATGAATTAGAGCACTGGTTTTTAAGCTAACCATTTTAAGTTAAGACTAGTGTTTAGCTAATTCAAAATTGGAAAGGACAAATAATTAACAAATATTGATTAGTATTCACTAATTAAGCACAAAATTTTATCATTAAGCAAACATATTATAGCTATTAATTATGATACTTAAATAGCTAAGTAAATAAGATGTTGATTCATAATTAATTTTTGGAATTTAAAAAAGTGCTTACTTAGTTGTGGAAAATTATAAAATATGCCTCCTAGTGTCAGCTATAAATTATTAGCATGAACATCTGAGATTAATACTGCATTGATTTGTTATAGAGTTGCTCAATTTGTTCAGATTTAATAATCAGTTTTGAGCTAATAACAATTCTACAACAGTCTAGTTAAACGTTTTCGCAAGGTAAATAGGCTCAAATGGATACTTAATACTTACAAATTCCTGGATTCCAATAAAATTATTTGAGGCTTTCATGAGGTTGCCAAACTCGCTTGAGTTAGGAAATTTAAAGACACTAGTTAACTTATGGGAAGCTGTTTTAGTCCTATCAATCTTGCTATTGATATGATCTTTGATATTTTATAAAAATGAGGTGATTCAATTAAAACTTCATTAAAAATTTTATCCATTAAACGATTCTAGAATTTTATTGATATTAGGGAATATGAAAATATTTAATTTGTCAAGTTTTTGAGAAATAATTTCTGTTAATTGTTTGTAACTACACAATTTTATGATAATGATATCTGAACTCTGAGAAACATAAAAATTATTTTGCATGGGCCATCAAGAATTGAAATGTCAAGTTTCACCGTCATGCTGAGTATTTGCTTATTGGCATCTTCATTTATAATGAAAATAATATTTTTGGAGTCGTCAAGCTTGAAATCTTATTCCAGCTTATTGCCATTTGGATTCGAGAACCAGGATAAGGATGATATACTACCATTAGAGTTCCAAGATAGTGCTGAATCAGAACTTTTAGTAAGCTCACTTATATTATGAATACTTTGGATATATTATCTTGCAGAGTGGTGAAACACAAGCTTTAGAATCAATGAAAAGGAACCCAGTCGGAAACGATGATTTTGATGACTGGAACCGAAAAGGTAAAATTTAAAACAGTTCAATAAAATAATGCCTATTAAATTGCAATTTTTAAATATTTGATTATTGAAGATCGTCGGGATCTTGTTATACGTAACAATGTTTATAAGAAATTTGATGAAACTAAAAAGGACTCGAGCAATCCTAAACTATAAGAGATGTGGCTTACTATAACTTTTAGAGATCATATATATTGAGTTAGATATATATAGGTCGTTAAAACATAGTAGGCAATTCAAAAATTTTAAGGTTGAGTTCAAACTCAAAATAAATGCTAGTTCATTAATCAATTATATGCTTGAATTAAACTTGAGAAACCCTCTCAGTTTTAATGTATATATACTAGTCTCCATCACTTATCCAAACGTCTTTTAAAATTGTGATAGAAATGATTCGGATGAATGGTGAAAAGAGGAAGAGGGAAAAATATTATGATGAGATAGACATTTTTAGAGATTTGGAACTCACATTGGCAAACCAAAAATTAATAAACAATGAAAAAATCTTTTTCCATATTTTACCATGTCATATCAATTTCAACGGTAAAACAAATGTGAAACAATATTTTATGCCAAGTCTATTCAAACCTCAAATTAGTCTCATAAAGAGTTGTCAAACAAGCACAATAAACAGAAATGATGATCCAATGCACTTGCACAAGGCCCAAAGAGGTGACTTATGTTATAAGGATGAAGAGCTCCGAGATGATACTCAAAATATGATAACTCCTACTAATGGTAAATCAAAAATCAGTGAAAAAGCTTCCGTAAGTGCATTTGAGGCACAGCTTAGAGGTCGTAACCTTTTCGGTATGGAGGCTAACCTGATGGGATTCAAACCATTCTTAGGAACTACAAGTGATAACTCAAAGGATAAAGCCAGCAAACATCAGAGGAGTTCAATCAACAAAAACCCATTTAAGACACTTGATACTTTTAAAGCTCCTTTGACTTTATCGTAAGCTTTTTTTGTACATAAGCTTTTCTACTAGTTAAAATTAAGATCAATTAAAACTCAGAAGTTTTCCTCAACATGACGAATTATTTTTACTAATTCTCTTGTCCATTTTTTCATTGATAAGATTTTTTAATAAATTTCCTATTTATCCGAATATTAAATCATTTAAGATACTGGAAACATGATGAGCTTGCCAAAGCTGATGATCAATTTTTCCAGTGGTTGAATCACTTAAAACTGGATCTTGCGGTGAGTTTTATGGTACTACAGAATGAATTATTTATTAAAATTAAAGTTACTTATCAGGTTAATTATCATAAGGAATAAGGTCCCACATATGCAGGAGCTTATATAACTTATTTTGGTGATTTTCATCTTTTTACTTAATTTTTATTCTCAAAAAGGGTAGGTTTTATAATATTAGATGTTGAAGCTAATGAAATTTTGAATAGGAATGAAAAAATTCCTAGTAATAATAAAATCCAAGCTGAAAAGGCTTTCGACAATAACTAAAGTAAAACTAATTAACCAATACTTTTAAACTTGTTATATCAAATCTACTTTAATGCTGACTTAAATTGAATTTGTCAGGCAATAATTAGGGCTAAATAATTTCTAATATCAATTTGAATGTAAATTTTTTATTCAAATAGATTTAAGAACTAATTTAGCTTTAATCATTTGTTTTTGCTTCGAATGTTTTCCATGGATCATCATAAAAGCTAGGTAGAAGGTACCGTTGTTGCCTATCATAACTATTAAGTTAAGAATATAAATTGAAAATCATATCAAAATTAAGTTACATGATTGTTTAATCATAACAAGCTCATCATCATTAATAGTAATTGAATCATTGTTAAGTTAAAATAATTATCACGATTATATACATTCACTAGTTAATTTTACCCTTTTATTGGGCTATTTTCTGTCCGCGTGCGCTTATGGAATTGTGAATTCGTATCTATGGGTTGAAATGAACGTTTCATGTCATCTATTGAATGAGATCCTGGGTTTCCAGATAGAGCTGATAAGTTTATGGTATTTTGTAATTATTGTTATAATATTGATTAACAATTTAAAATAAATCTTTGGATGAAAATAAGAAATCTTTTTAAAAGTTTTAGTGGTATCATAGCTAAGACGAGTAATCACTTTTTGAGCAAGAGGGTTACCTAATATAAATGGCCTTTCAGAAATTGCAAACGATTGGATAATTGAATTCTGGTGATTTTTGTTGTAAGAAATATGCTGTTGCTTTTGTTGTTGAAATCCTTGGATGCTTGGAGGGTACTTGGGGGGAGGAGGAATAACAGTACTACTTGGCCTGTGAGAAGGCTGAAAATTTATGGGTTTTACATTTCTTAAATAGCTGTTGTGATAACTAAGAATTTCTTTTGACTTCATAGAAATATGAGGTTGCTGAAATTTCTTTAAAGGTGGCTGAAGCCCTTGAAAAGACTTTTTTTCCATCTTGCGCTTATTACAAGATTTATCTCATTTCATCACTCGATTGAGTGTTTCTTTTTTGCCTTCACCTTAAGAAATTATAATCAAATAAGTTGTTTAAAGTTTCAAATATCCAAGTCTCTCTGTCATAAATTTGAACGATAGCATACAAAGCAGTCAATCATAAAAACAATAACAATATTGTCTGTTACAGGTCTTTCAAACAACTTATTCTAGAGCAATCACATTCTACATCTTTATAAAGAGAGTGTTAAAGTTTAGTAAGAATTCTAATTGTTCTAAAACCCATGAAATAAATACCTAATCGAGCTACTTACAAAATACTATACAATGCCTATAGCTTATATATAACAATCAAACTCATTATAAACACTATTCATGTTGTTTACAGCTATAGATCTATATTTCTAGCTTTATTCATGCTATAAAAACAACTATTTCGATTTATGTAAAGTCTTGGATCATCTGACCGCTATAGAAATAATAACTATTTCTTTCTAAAATTTAAAAAAATAAATAACTTCTTAACCGCATAGCTATATATGTCTTGATTTAAATCATATTTTTATATTGAGAAATCCCCTTTGGGTATTCACTTTATCGGTTTTTGTATCTATTTTCTTGGTGTTCTTATGATTTTTTCACACCTAGTGTTATAATCAAAATTATTATTTATTATCAAAAGTTTAGTAAATTCTTGATCAAGATATTGAAACTTATTCTTTTAATAAGGGTGAATAATTTTAGAGGTTTTATTGTGTTTTGTTGATTAAAAAATTTTATATTTTTCATTTTTGAAAAAAAATCTATTCAAGATAAATAAGTTTACCGTATACAAATCATAATAATCAATGAAAATGTTTAAAGCTGATTATCAAAATCATTTAGATCGATAAATTTTATATATCAAGTTGATAAATAAATGATTTTCTAATTGATAGCAAAATTAATCAATGATATCAAAAGCAACAAGAAGAATTAAAAAACATAATCCTCAAAATAAGCCATGTAAAATCCAAAACCACACTTTTATCAAATTATCCTCCTTCACTCTATTGTGTAAAAGTCAATTTTTTTGTAGCGATTGTAATGTTGATAATGATGTATAGAAATAACGTTAGGTAAAAAAGTGTTGAAAATGGATTTATTAAAATAATGTTAACCAGTGAGACAGGATTACTATTGTGGTAATGAGAACTAGCCTTCAACCAAAATAAAAATTCCAATTTCCCAAAGTTTAAGAAGTATTTAATAAAAAGGATTAATTAACAAGAGAGTTAAGTCGTTGTGTTTAATCTGATCATTTAAGATAAATAGAAATACTTCTATAGTGTTTAATGCGCAAGATGATGCTCAATTAACACTATTTTTCTTGAGACATTCAGGGATATCATCAAAGAAAGAATGTTCCATAGCATGTTTTGCAGTAATTCTCTGGTGAGGATCCAGGTGTAGCATCTTAGAGAGAAGGTCTTGGCCTTCTTGACTGAGTGTTGGTACCTATTTCAAAAATATTAAAATATATAATGAAAAATTTGGGTCTAGATTTTCATTAGAATGTTAACATAGGATAGGTTTCAGTCTATAAATAATTTTTTTCTATTCAGGTCATCATGTTCAAATAATCTATTTGATTTGAATAAGTGAGAGGTTATAATGTCTGCTTACTACTGTAGTAAATGGTTTGCCTTTGTATTCTGGAAAATTTGACTTCCATTCTGGCAAGTCAATAACGTCAGGCCAGTCAGTAGGGTTAGGAGTTCCCAGGGTACGAAATATTGTCATTAATTGGTCATAGTCATCAGCACCAGGGAATAATGGCTGACCATTTACCATTTCTGAAATCAATAGATAGATTAGTGTGTACAAAAACGCAAAATATGAATATTCTTTTCAAGAAATTACCTGCAAAAATGCAGCCTACGCTCCATATATCAACAGGAGTTGAATACTTTTTTGAGCCCATCAGTACATCTGGGGCACGATACCAAAGTGTAACAACTTCATGTGAGTAATTGCTAACGGGTATACCAAACGCTCTGTGAGTGGATTTACAAGAACAATAAACTTCTTGATAATGTTAAAAATACACCATAAAAAAGGAAAATGCTGCAAGGTTAAATACATCCAATAATAACAGCAAAACTAACCTAGCTAGACCGAAATCGCCTAATTTAAGAGCTCCTTGCCGGTTTATAAGTAGGTTTTGGGGTTTGAGGTCACGGTGTAAAACCCGGTGCTTATGACAATATGCAATGCCTTGTAGTAATTGAAATAAAAATGACTTAAAAGTTCTAGGTTCTAATCCGCCTAAAAATAAAAACAAGAATATTGTTGGTTGGATTCGAGTAATGCATACGCTATAAAAGTATACCATGGCACTCATCAAGTAATTTCTTGAGGTCTTGGTCAAGAAATTCGAAAACTAGAGTAAGTGCTTTGTGTGTATGTATTACATCACACAGTCGCACAATGTTAGGATGTTGTAGTTCTTTAAGTAGGCTTATCTCCCTGATTGCTGTAGTAAAAAAAATGGATTATTCAATAAGCTGCTATGACGAACAATGAATATAGAGCTGGCAGGATCAAAATAGATTTAAGATATTTGATAAATAGTTTATTAGTTTATTATACGAATTAAAGGTATATATATATATATATATATATATACAGATTATATGTCACCAATAATAGGCACATAAGCCTGTGTATAAAGTTCTAAAAATCTGGCATTAAATAGGCGTATGTCTATAAGAGTAGAACTAAATTTATAATTATTTATATGCCATTCCCTATGTATATATCTATTCAAATTGGACTATGACCTGTTGAGGGTATGCCTTCATCTTCAACTTCTAAACGAATCTTCTTTAGGGCATAAATATTACCAGTGTTGTCCTGTGCTTTATAGACAACACCGTATGTACCTTCTCCTACTTTTTCAAGTCTGTGATAGCGATCCATTTGGCTGATTTAAGATTGAGTTTAAAATGGTAGGAACAAATCAAATCTTCATTAGATAGTGATAACTGCTCCGATGGTTCTAGAGCCTTGTTGGTTTGAATGGGTATAATACATATTGCTATATATAAGCAATATATAAAGTGGGAAAGCAAAGTTTGTGAGGATAGATTAAGCTCAAATGTGTAATTATACGGGGGGGAATTAGTATAGGTACACTTTAAAAGCGTTCTAATTTAGAAAATGAACAAGGAATAGTGTGATTAAGCTGATATTTTGTATGGATTTTATAATACTATTTCTAGGGGAAACTGTTGGTTAGATTGTGAGATGAGACTTACTACAACATGTAGTCTGCACAGCTGCGATGCTCCATGTGTATGAAGCTGGCTCATATGTGCTCTAAGAGTTGGAAAGGGTCAAGAAAGTGAAATTTGTAAGGCTATGTGTGTAGCATTCACAATTTACGTAACATGTGTGTGGTTGTGGTGTGC
Organism: Nephromyces sp. MM_2019; assembly: GCA_015657535.1. Taxonomy (NCBI): domain Eukaryota; phylum Apicomplexa; class Aconoidasida; order Nephromycida; genus Nephromyces; species Nephromyces sp. MM_2019. The sequence continues at coordinate 69,846 of JADHZB010001973.1, read as the reverse complement.
CTATTGTGTGTTTATTTGGTTGCTATATGTGATTCACATGCAAATAGCATCCACATTATTTTCTCTATATACTATATATACATCTTAGCATGGGGGTAGTAGATGATTATTCATGATTGTTTGTTCCGTGAATTTTTAATTATTCTAATTTTCGCAATTTTGAAACTGCATGAATATGTAACTATGCATGTGGGTGTAAGTATGCATATTTTGTGAAATCATATGTCTATATTTTTATATTTGTATATTTATATGACATGTGTGTATCATATTGATCATTAGCTAGTGAAATGGAGCCTATCTGTGTCTAATAAAATGCTTGAAAAAATTTGAAATATGCTATGACATAAAGTTCTTTACATATATAAATATGAGGTAAAAATCAAAATGTATAGACTTACAAATAAATTAAATTCGAAATTTTTACTGAAAGATTCAAGTTTTGAAATAAATTTGAAAGGTATCAGGGAATACCAAAATGGTCTGACATCGACCAATGAAATGTGATATTAAAGACAAGTCCATTATCACATACAAGATGAAACTTTTTTAAATTAAAGGCTGAGCGTATGTTTTTTAAGCTATGATATTTCTGTTTATCTTAATTGTTTGAGAATAAATTTGATGTATTCAATCTCCTTGATTGCTTATTTAATAAAACCAAAAATTTTTTCAAGACCCAAAATTTATTTAATCCATGTAAACTTTTTTTCTCAGCTAAAATAAACAGTAGAGTTTGATTTTATATAATTGTTTCATTGTAATTTGTGTAGATTTTCTACTTTATTAGGTGTAAATTTGAATTGTATATATACCTCTAGACAACAATTGGGGTATATGTGAGAGTCTAGGTATAGTCATTCTGTCACGACTAGTTAATAGATACAAATATCTAGATAAAATAGGTACAGTTGGGTACAAGTCTAGATTTATAAATATTTTTGGGTGTAGATGTATATGTGTATTTAATTTTGGACATTCGCTTGTAAGTTAATTATGTGGCCTTTTATTCTCAAGCCTTGTTTTTGTGAAACTTCTCATGATTTAGTGATTATTTCTAATTTTTTTTTTTGCTATCTTATTGATCCTTTAATTAGCTGCATTGTTTATAATTATCGTCGTATTGAAAAATAGTTATCTATGTGTTTAGTTTGTTTTATACATTTTAAACAACAATTGTTGGCTTTACAATATATATAAATCAAAGAAACAAAACTAAGCTAAAATTAAATGAGAGTTTTAGGCAAGTACCAGGAAAATTAAGTTGCCAAAAAAGAAGTATTTGAGTCTCAGGTCTGTTATACAAATATAGTAACTTCACATTTCTTGTAGACATCCTGAGCAAATTAATCTATTAAATTTCACTTTTTTGATACTCATGTGCTCAGAACTGGAAACTAATAAATTAAATTTAGCATGCTTTATGCATGTGCTTACTCATTACCCATATTATTTATTAAATGTGTAAATTTGGGCAGTCCTAAAATCAAATTGTCTACTTGTTGTATAATTTTTTATATAAGCTCATTATCCACAGCCCGATTAATAAAAATGATGGTACTATGCCATAATTATCAACTTTTAAGAATTTCAACTGAATAACTTTTGTTTTATTCAATTACTCTTTCTTTGACTTTATAAAAACACTTTTTGTGGATTTAATACAACTGAGTGTACATACATAAATTTCAATAACTATATCATAATAGATGCCACTTAAAACAAAAATTGGGGTAATTTATATGTAGCAAATCGAAATAAGACTTATTTACCCATTTTTAAAGGCTTAACTAGCTTGTTTATTTCGTAAATGTTACTTTTTTCTAGCACAGGTGACAAACACAGCAGTCTATTTACACATACTTATCACTCATATATCATATTGTGTTAAAACATTAATACACATTTTTGAAAAGAATACTCTCTCTTATCCTCTCACTGGCTCATATGTATTGAAACCTATACTCACTTTTACACGCGCACACATTCTCATGTATATCACGTACAAACAAGTAAAAACACTTTAAAAATAACATACTATGCAATTTAGCATCTGAAAGACTTTCAATATAGTCACTTCCACTTAAACACTCATGCTTGTAAAACTTTGACACATATACAAATACATTTATTTATTTCAGGATGCAAATATTATTTCAGGGTTCTCAAGATAACTTTTATTTTCAGTGTCACATTATCCCAACAGACTTAAGATTAACATATAAGAATAAAATCTGTAACTAGAATTCAAGCACTGTTTTTTAGTCAGTTATATCTATTTAGAGAAATAAATCTTGGATGTGAATTTTTGAGTTGAATGTGTTATGAATTTGTGTAAATAATATGTATATATAATTATGTATAGGTTAAGATTAATGTATGTTTGTGCTTTTTAAGATCTGCATATGTGAGTTTATCAACTGTTGGTATTTATATACTGACATTTAAAATATACTCTTTTTATACTTGCAAGGAGATAGAGCATGAATATATATATATATATATGTAAAGACTAAGATATAGTGTAAATATATACGACAATTGTCTATAAGACGAATTAAAACACATATTTGTGTATAAAAATCAATTCCATGAGTTTATACTGTTGTTGTATAAGCTTAGGTTTACTGGTGTGATAGTGGTTATGAGTAGAAAACACAAAGTTAATGGCTATTGTTAAGGGTTGAAGTGGTAGTAAACTCTAAACAAAAGCTCGAATCAGAAACATAAATTTAACATTTAAACATAGTATGTTTTTTATTTGAACATGACGAGTCTGACAAGTTTAATAATTATTCAATAGAAAAGGTTTCATGTAGAAATGAATAATAAAACAATAATTTACACATTTTCTGAACCACTTGCTAAAATTTCACCTTACTACCACAAACTGAGGACTTAATTCCATTTTACATGTATCTAACAGAAAGAGAAAAATTTTACCAACCAGGATATAGCAAAAACAAATAAATATTCTCAATTTATAAGAATTAATTTACACTAATTCTCTTTTGAAAGGTCAATTAAACTTCTATGCTTTGAAATGCAATTAACATAAAGGCTACACTAGCTGAGATAATACAATTCATACACACATACATTACTAGCCTTGTCCTAAGAAAACTATAAATAATTTTGATGCATAAAAAATAATATGACCGACACACAAAACAACTTGTCCCAGCTACATAGTACATATATTACATAAACACATTACAAACTCTACCTAACGCATTGTGCGCCTTACACATACCCTTCAGATATTTTATCTAGCAAATGTTTAGCACAAATTTAGTACTAATTTCTTAAATTATATATCCACTGCAAACATACTACAAGTATTACAGGCATCAAACACAATACAGCATGACTACCAAATTTCAAACTACATTTGTCAGACACATAACAGTTATACCCACATTACGCAATACTTATACGTTACTCAATACATATATTTTACACATAATTCATATTACACAAATAATATACATAGAGCATATTATAGAATATATACAAATTTATACACGAGTCACCTCACACATATCTCAATCCCAATCCCTAAGTTCGTTGTTTTTGTGGATACTTAGCCAACAATATTATTTATCCTATGATTTAGATATACATAAATGTTTCATTTGTGTCTGTGATTAAAGTACCTATTTGAATAAAACGTCTTATATTTATACAAGGTGAACTACAAATACTTGGTATCCCCCAATCCAAAACAAGGCATTTGTCTTTTACAGGAAGGATTTAATTCTAAAAATTCATTCTTAAAGCTCCTCTGAATCAATTCGTGGTAACTTTTCCATTCAAGAGGGAGCTTACACATGGATATATACAAACTACAGCTCCTTTTTTTCAAACTAATACAACACTGCCTAGTTGATGATTGTGGAAATCCCCGATAGCACCCCCTCATTACGTGATTCTACATACATAAACCTTACAGCCTTCTAAGTGCGAGACAAATACAAAAGCTGTTTGTGGGAAGGAAGCTACAATCTAAACCACCCCTTCACTAACACCTGTATATTGCCTCCTAAACATTATTTCACCTTAATCTACATCTGAGGTAACATAAAATAACTCTCATATATAATACAACCTCAGAATACAGCATTTTCAATAAACATAACCTCAATAGTAGCTTTACGATATCATATGAATAGATCTGTTTGCTAATTTTTAACACTTCGTAAGGGATCACATATCACTCAAGGAATATATTAAATTTTTACACAGAGTTAATCACTGGGAATTTGATTCCTTGGAAGCATCACAACTAAACTATACAATAAGCATCGTTTATTAGGCAGATTACAGGTATAATTAATTCATAAGGAGGATGCCATTTTTTATGAGTTCAGATGATTCATCAGATAGCTCCTCTTGGATTACTTGGTATTGCAGTCTAGATGGAAATGGTTTTCTTGTTGAGGTATGAGTGTTTCATGACCTTTTCACACTGTGTAATTATTAAACTTATGAATTAAGCGAATCCGAATACATCAGTGATTTGATTATAAAAACTAGATCTTCCTTGATTCAATAGAGCCAATTAACTTTAGATTTACACCTTTACATATACATACTTGAGCGTTATACACCGTCAATATTTTATTTTCGACACATGCGTAACTTATTTGTTTGTATTATCTAGGTGGGGTTATTTTTTATAGAAATATTAAATTAAATAATTATGGGGTATATAGATAAGCACAAGCTTTTTTTTAGTATGAAACTTAATGAATTGATAGTAGGCATCAAGAGAATTAGGACTCAGTGATAAGACATATACCTACATAAACACTACACAAGTAACAAAATTCATTTTTTCTGTCACAGATCGATGATGAATTCCTTGTAGACCCGTTTAGTTACAATGGTTTATCCAGTGTAATAACAGATTACTCAAAGGCCTTATCAATGATTCAGGATGGAGAACTCACTGAAGGTATGCATAACTCTCTATAAGCATGCATTATTCCTTATTTTATAAAAATTGAAAAGTTTTCACTTGCCCAATTTTGATTTCTTATACTTACATTAATCAATATGAGATCAGCCTCACATAATCGTATCTTTTTAAAACGCACAATATGATTAACGTGTCAGCCAGTTCATAAAGAAACTAACCCCACGCAATAGCATAAAATCATATGCATATATGTATATACACACAAATTTCTTCCTCTAATCGCCTTATTGATATTTCTGTGAATGTATAGCTGATCTGAAGAATCCCGAACAACATGCTATCTATAAAAACGCAAAAAATCTATATGCTATGCTTCACGCACGTTACATCTTATCACCTAGAGGATTAAAAATTATGGTCTCTAAAACAAAATCGATTTTTTGAGCTATATCTTGTTTCTCTTCTGATTATTGCTTAGTGTTTATATGTTTGTGTCGATTCAAATGATAATTTATAAGCTATGTATGTGTGTGTATATATTTAAACCTCCATTGTCAATATTTATACATGTCAATTACGTAACTATACCACCTATAATAATAAGGTTTATATGTGATCAATATTTACAAAGCCTTTACACATATATATTTTACAGAAGGAAAAATACCTAGACAATGCTTTTGGTGTTTGCCCTAGGGTGTTATGTAAACAAGCTCCTTTATTACCTGTTGGACTATCTGATGATCTACATATACATAGAGCAAGAGTAAGAAGAATAGTTCTATTATTTAGATTCCCACACATACACACTTATCTAATCTTTTAGTTGTATTGTCAACGATGTCAAGAAACCTATAATAGACGTGATGCAATCAGGCCCCTTGATGGTGCCAATTTTGGTACATCATTTCCACACATTTTTATACAAACATTTACAGAATTGGTTAGTGTGTAAACAAATTGTTTATAAATGATCCTTCAGAGAAGCAACGATATAATAGATTTCTGCCCCTCTGAATTTACATATTTTCATAGCTTTTACAATATCTTACCTATGTTGTTACACACTGTTTTAGCATGATCACGAACATTCACCAACAAAGCATTTTGTGATTTCTTTCACCTTCTTTTAAACACTTTTTCAGCTTGATTGTGAGCCTCCTATACCTTACATACCAAAAATATTCGGTTTTCGAGTTTGGAAAAACTGTGGTATAATCGAAACTAAGCTTCAAGAGGTAAGAATTTCTATGCTCCACAACAAGATGATTTTATAACATTGAAGCTCCATATAATATCTCACTGATTTTCTTATCACTTATTCAAGTAGAAAAGTATTATTTATCTAGACATGTGGCTAAGGCCCTACAAACTTAAAAGTCACTTAAGTATTTTAAACATTATAAATATTGTCTAAATCATATATATATATATATATATATATTTATTTATTCTTATATATGGACATTTGTATTACAAGCATACACATATTAATATATATTTATACTATACACACTTTTTTTCTTATACACACACATACATTTACCACACCCGACAATATTTAAGTTTCACATAACCTATGCAAAATATTTAGACCAACCTCCTACTATGGCATCTTGTACATTAAACACCCCTCAAAATATTCTCCACACACAACAAACAAAACACATACTTATAAATACACACACATAATCCTCATCAAATTACCTACTTATGAGTCCGCAAAGCCATTCACCAATTTGCCTTGATTTAAATTTACACATAACCTAAAATTTAAAATACCTCCTATGTATTTACTCATATCACGCACCTTAATTTCAGGGTGAATATGGAGATACCAATCAAAGTTTGTCAAATTCAATAGCTTTGAGTGATGGGATGTCAAGCGAGTCAACTATAAATGACTAATTCCTCTCAGAAACACAAATTTAAATAATCCATTAACAAAACTCTATAACTTAAAATTTTTAAAATAAGAATTAAATGAGGCACGACACATCGTACACACACTAAATTTATTTATAATCTACACCCATGCATTAATTAACATTAATCTAGGCATTAAAAAATACAACAAACACATATATGTATGTGTATTCTTGGATAATAGAAATGAAACCACACTAATGATATATGAATACACACTTTAGATATAGACACCGAATATGAGTAGAGATAATAATATTAAGTGAAATATTTCAGTATAACTAAATCAAGAAATGTGTAGGAAATAACAAAATACCAAATAAATTAAATTGAACATTTGGTTCATAATAAATTACAGTTGATTTTTAATTTCAAAAGATAGATTGTGTAAACTTAGGTAGATATCTCTATATATAAATATACCTACAATTATATGAACTCTTTAAAAATAGAGTGTGTAAATTCAGGGTAGATAAGCGTTATATGAGTGTGTGAAGGTGAAAATAAAAATAAACTGTTTATATCATGTGTCGAATTAGATGATGATGATAGGCAGTCATATTATTGATTCGTTTGATTTTCATGAGGCGTTTCATCAGGTTTTGTTTGTGTGTCATTGGGTTGTTCGGAACTCTCCATTATTTGTTCAAAATTTGCCGTTTGTGTGTTGTGAGATAGTTCAATTGTAATTTTTTTTTCTGTTGATGATGAATATGAGCCTTCTTCATCAGGATTTAACTCTGAGAGGTTAGAATTGGTGGTTATGTCTGACTTACCATGTGTAAAGGTCAAGTGTGTATCTGTTTCTTCATTATATGTCTTTCGAGTTTGTGAATCCGTATGTTGAAGATCAGGTCTTCCATCCTTATTTAAAGCTCTATTTGCATCAAGTTCACCTTCTGCAGCACCTTGTCTACTATCATCATCATTCATAAGCCCAACGTCATTTTGATCATCACCCTCACAAATTGGTTGTTCACCATCCTCATCTTCAATATTTGTATTCTCGTCAAATTCATTTGCTTCATCAGTAACACCTTCTTCATAATCAACAATCTCACCATATGATTCTTCACAGTCTGTTTTTTGATTCCCCATATTTGTTACATATTGGAGTAGGGACTCTTTCTCTTCTGTTAATTTTGTGTTATTTTCACGTAGTTCTTCTAATACCTCTTTTTGAGTTTCATTAGTTTTCATGAGTTCAGAAATTGTTGCTTCTTGTTTTCTTTGTTTCTCTTGGAACTCCTTAGTTGATTCACCTAAATTATTTACAGCTGAGCCTGCAATGTGTGTAGTTACACTCAATAGCTTACCCATACGAGCTAAACTATTCGAGAGATTACCACTTATATTTCGTGTAGGGGGGTTTGATACTTTATAAATAGGTTGTTGTGTTGTAGAATGGGGTGTTGATTTCGCTATGCGCAATTGTTCAGTCAACTTTTTGTTTTTTTGTTGCTCCTGGTTATATTCTAATTTAGTCCTAGATTCTGTATTTAATAGTGTTTGGTTTTCATTTCTTAGTTTTAATAACTGTTCATTGGATTCAGTTATCTTATTTTTAAGGGTATCCCTCTCTGATAAAAGTGTATTCTTTTCTGTTGTGAGTGTGTTCTTTTCTGAGATAAGAAAATTTCTCTCTACTAGTAGAGAATTTATTCTTGATTGATTTTGTGATTCTTTAGCTAAGCTCTCACTCAAGCTTATAATTTGTTTATTGCTGTGATCTAGACGAGTTGAGAGTTCTTTATTTTGATCTAGCAATTGTTTTTTCTCATCATTCAAGGTTTTAACCTCAGCCTCATATTCAACTGATTTCTTCTTTGCTTCAATGAATTCATCTCTGTCTAAACCATCATAGAGAGTTGCTATCTTCTCATAATTTTTCTTCCATGATGCAACTTGTTCTTCTAGTTGCTTAATCTGTCGCTCATAAGATGATATTTGTGCACCTAATTGTGCGTTTTTTAATTTTAGTGGCTCAATATTTTCACGTTCTCCATCTAAACGTACTTGTAGGTCACGCATTGACTTTATTGTTGCTTCCCGCTCCAATCTAAGGTGTTCCAATGAGCTCCTGAGCGAAGCATTTTCACCCATTTTCTGCATGAGTGATTGATGTTCTTCCAAATTCATTTTCATATCCATTATTTTTTTCTGTTCATTCTTTAATTTTTCTCTTTCCTCTCTCAACTCATTTTCTAAACGATTCTGTATAGCCTCTTGGTGTGCATTCTTGACATGTGCTTCCTCTAATTGACTCTCAAGCTCTGACTTTCTCATAATTACGTCTTGTAAGTGTAATTTGAGTGTCTCATCACTAACATTCTTCATTCGTTCGTTGAGTAAGTTTTCTAACTTATGGTTTTCTAATTCTGTCCTACTTAGTTGGCTTTGGAGTGTTGATACTTTCTTGAGGAGTAGCTGATGCTCTAAGACTTGTTCACTCTTTAGAGTATTGAGTTGTTGTATGTATTCATCTTTCTCAGATGTAACAGCAGATAAATTCTTCTCCAAAATTGTTAGATTTTCTTTTGTTTTATTAAATTGTTCAATGTCACGACCTCTAGATTGAATTTGGTTTCTAATTTCTTGCTCTAACTGTTCTTTGTCATTTCTCCATAATTTTTTCTCCTCAAGTAATGTTTTTAGCTTTTCGTGAGCAAGCTTTAGAGAGGCCTGGACTTCATCGTGTGTTTGTGTGTGGAGTTTCGAGTTTAGATTATCGATTTCTTTCAATAGTTCATTCTTTTCTGTTTCGAGGTTAACAAGCTGATCAGTTGCCGCGGATACTTGATGTTCATACTCTGTTATCTTTTTGAGATTTTCTTCAATTGATTTGAGGTGCTTTTCCACTAATTTCTTTTGGTGTTCAATTTCTTCTTTATTCTGTGAAGCTAAATCTTTCCAATGTTTCTGCATCGACTGTGCACTTTCTAACTCTGATTTCAACTTCTCAATTTCATTCAATTTTTCATGGTTTTGATCTTTATGCACAGGACTACTCGCTGTTAATGCTGTTGTCATGCCTTCTGTGGCTCCCATTAAAGAATCTCTTGTAACCCAGTTTGTTTGATCATCAATTGCTGCTCTTTTACTCTTTAGATATTCAATTTGTTTGGTGCGTTCATCGAGCTTGGTTTTGTTTATGGATAGCTGCATGGCTGTGTCATTTTGGATCTTCTTAATATTATCAAATTCAACCGTTTGATCTCTGATTTGTTCTTCTAGTTTTCTCTTTTTCTGTGACTCAAATTTGATTGTTTCTGACACAGTCTTAATTTGATTGTGGAATAGTTTGAGATCTGTTTCATTCTTATCTAACAATTGGTTGTATTGTTTTTCCATGAGCATAAGGTTAACCTTGGTTTGTGCTAAAGAGTCACTCATCATAGACATCCTATGATTGTGTTCAATAATGAGGTTTTCGTGCTTGTCATTGAGTTGTGTAATGGTTGATTTCTCTAATTTTAGTTGAGAATTGATATGATCAATCTGACTTTTTAATTCTTGTTCATGTAATTTCATAAGCTTATTCTCGTTCTTCAATGCTTCCTTATCTTTTAGCAAGTGTTGATATTGCTCTTCTAAACGTGTGAGCGAGAGTGAATTATCTAACAGAGACTTTTGCAATTCTTCAATGCGCGCAATAAGTTCAGTAGTTGTATTCTTGTAGTATTCTTCACTCGCCTTTGTTACAGCTAGTTTTTGGGATAGGTTCATTGATTCATTCTGATTTTCTTGGCTCTCTTTTTTAACATTTTTTAGTGTGTCCATGACAATGTTAAGTTGTTGAACTAGGGTTTCTGTAACGTTTCCATTCTCGTTCGTTTCTTCAGAGCTTTTTTGTTGCTGCTGTGATTGTTTGTGTGGCTGGGTTTGCGTTAGATCCTTAATTTTATCAAGCAATTCCTCACGCTGAGATTTCAAGTCTTCAATTATACTTAGAGCTTCATTTGCAAATTTTTCCCTCTCGTCAGATAATTTCTCTAATTGTCCCTTATAAATCTTTACATCTAATTCTAGCTGTGTGACTTTGTTGTTGGTCTCACCTTCCTTAGCCTTCATCAGTCTTTGTACATTGATGCGGAGTTGATTGTTTTGCTCAACAAGCTCAGAATAACTTTCAAAAGGTGTGGCTGTGGTAGTTCCTTTTTTCTCATTACTTTCTAATTCCTTATCATACATTAAAATAGTGATTTTCTCCACAAGCTGATCACAATGATGATTGAGGAAAGTTAATTTTTCTTCTGTATTTCTCATACTTTGTTTGAGGTCAGAATTTTGCAAATCGAACTCCTTGTGTTTCTTGAAGGCAGATTGAAGTGCAATGTGTAGCCGTGAAACCTCACGGCCTAGCTGATTGTTTTTCTCTTCAATTTTAGTCTTCTCAGTGATCATATCGTCATATAGTGTTTTCAGTTGATCATAGTCTGACTTGCAATTGAGATAATTACCCTTGTGTTCGAGACATTCTGCTGTTTTAGATTCTAATTCTATAACGAGTTGCAGGGCCTTATCATCCGCTGAGAATTGTGGGCTATCATTGAACTTTCTTTGCATTATGTCTCTTACTTGTTGGTGTGATAAATTTAAGAGTTGACGATCTTTTTCATTGCCATATATTGATTTCATGTTTTCCTTTTCCTCCTGGATTAAATTGATCTGTGACTGTAGATCTTGGGTATTTTCCTGTAGGCCAAGGATCACTTGCTGGTCATCATCAACCTTTTGGCTCAACTCCTTTATGTGTGCAGAGTACTTAGATAATTGGTCTTCATGTTTCTTGATGATTGTATCCTTCACTTGGATCATCTCTGTCTTCAGTTCCAAGCTTTTTTTATAGTAAATATCAGATTGTTCTGCCGACGTCTTAAGTTTAACTTGTTCTTCTCTTGCTGTAGATAGTTGATCCTCATACTTTTGTTTTTGTTCAGAGAGTGCCTTTTCTGTTGTTTCTTTTGCCTTATTTAAATTTCCAAGATCTACTTCAAGCTTGTGTTTCTCAATCTTGAGGCTTGAAACCTCCTCATAAGCTGATTTCAGATTGTCTCGCTCACTTAACATTTGGGTGTGCGCCCATTTTGATGAATCCAGCATATTCTCTATCCTTTGATTGGCTATGTTTAGCTCACCCTCAAGCCTGACATTCTCTGCTTGGGTATTGAAGGCGAGACGGTCATACTTGAGTCGCTCTGACTTTTCTTGTGAGAGGAGCTTACTCAGCTCAACAACCTGGTTGTTCAATTCCTCCTGCATGCGCCTCGACTCGATTAATTGATCTGATAGCTCTTCTTTATCTCCCATCACTTCATTTAATGTTTGTTGGGGTAGTAAGGTTACATCTGGGGGGATTGTTGGCTCTTCCCTTAGGGCTTGTGGTGTCGATACGCTTCCCTCCTTCCGGCTTAGTTTTTCGAGGAGTTCATTATGTGATGCTCTCAGTCGGATGAGTTCGTGTTCCATCTCTTCAAGTGCAAGATTTGCATCTCTTGTAGGTGAGATGTTGCTAGCAGGGCTCTCACCAGTGGGAGGACTTATACCTATGCCAAATGGGTTGAGGTGTAGCAGAGATATGTTTGGATTGGTAGAGGAAGACATCCCAGGAGAGTTTTGGGTATTGGGTTTGTCTGAATTAGAGGTTTTTGTTGTGGATGTTGGCTCCTCTGTAGTTGGGTCGTTAGAGGGTGGTTTATCGGGATGTGTAACTCTTTCCATATTGACCAAGAAAAAGAGAGAGGATTTGGGAAAATTATGAGGGATTCGACGATGAATTTTTAAAGACTGGAGAAATAGCTAGTGAGAGTGCCTAGATATTTAAATAGTTGGTCGGGAGAGGATTTGATAGATGAATGTCTTTCGATATGTATATGAAATACAAACATAGGTTTTACTGATATCTATTATATTTAACATGCATGTGTTCAGCAGTTATTTTTTTTTTATACACACCCATAGGCAATTAAACACAAACGCAAAAGCATGATGCTTATACGTACCCAAAAATGCATCATATCATTCATTCAGTTACAGACACATAGAATAAAATATAGCCTATGTTACTTACTAACACAAGCACATATATTTTTAGATTTTAATGCGTATTGGCTGCTTGCACACACACGCTGATCATTCATTAAATTTATTACACATATATATAATCCACTGTAATCCACAAATATATACATTACTCCTTATAAAGCATAAACTTTTAAATCATTAATTATTGTATAGAAAAAAAAATATATACTATTTTAATTATTGGATACTTTTATTATTATCATAAATAACATTCACATAAGTTTATATATAATTATTGTTAAAACAGATGTATATAAATCAATGACTATTAAAGAAATTTGTGAATAGAAATCTAGACATCCATAAATCATAAATATATAAAAAAGATAAATGCTCACCCAATACTAATCAAAACAATTAGATAAAAGATTAAAATGGGCACATAAATCATTAAATACAAAGCTCATCCAGAGCATATTATTATATATACACACACACATATTCACATACAACTGTATCCCTAACATAATAGAATAAGTGAATTTAAATAAGTTGGGTGTAATTTTCAAACATGTCAATATACTATTGCATTTCTGTTAATATATCTCATATATAAACACACGAAATCCTTGAAATGTTAATAAAGTTTTTATTATTAATGTAAATATATTTACACACTTCCAAAATTAAGGTTATATGAAAATAAATCACAATTTCAACTGTAATAATTAGCTTAATATGATTTCCTGGCTCCAAAGATATTTTTTGCTAGACAATTTTTTTTCGTTTATTTTCACTTTGAATTTCAAAATAAAAATAACAAAAATAGGTGGGTCCATTTAGACCAATTAGATCATGTGTTAGTATTAATATAAATTATTTTAGTACTATTTATTTCGAAAAATGGTAAAGGAAAGTAAAATTTCAAAATTATGCAGATCGAACATTGAAATAAATAGATTTATTTTTAAAAATAAAGACCTATTTTCTCCAATTGAAAGACTCTTAGATAGTGAAATCCATATACACAATAAAATAAACTAGGGTGTATATGATAAAATACAGAAAACATTAAGATTGTTGAGGCAATGAAACAAAAAATTTTGATGCAGTCTGTAAGCAAATTCACGCATATCATAAATAAGAGTGTGCTATAGTATAAGTATAAAATTGTAAAATGAGTTTATCTAAACACATTGAATAAGAAATACTTTTCCTTATTAGTTTCTAACTCAAAGATAATGATGATTCTCCAATTTCGAAGATCAATTATATGTAGCTGTTGCAAATTAGTGAAATGCTTTCTTGAAATCAATATATAGACTGTATACAAAGAGTTGATCATTTGCAATACATAAAATTAAAATTGAAAGCAAAAAAGTGAGAACAAATATATATACTACTAGCCTAGTACACCGCCAAAGAATTAATCTTTGGCATTTTGTATTACACAAGCACATATTTGGAGAAACACGTAAAATTCAAATACATACAAAGCACAATAAAAATGAAGCACCCTTAGAAGTAATCGAACTCCAATAACACAAATGAACATGATTTAGAGAAATACGAAGGATAGAGCTACGCACAACATAAGTACACTGATATAAAAACAATTTATGTATACAGGTAATAAATAAATCTGCTGTAGATCAGTGAAGTTAACCCTAGGAGTTAGCTTTTAGCTATAGAAATTCTTCTATCTCTAACATCCATATTTTTGCTTATTCTGCTTAGATTTTCTAATAAAGTTTCTGTTTGTGGAACAGCTGTGTAGTTTTTGTTTTGTTGTGGCTTTATACTATTTACAATGTAATGTAATAAAGTAATAAAAAGCTCTTTCATGCTGAGAAAGATATCATTGAATATTCTTTCAAGCTTATCTTGGTGCCTTTTTAACGTTTTTCTTATGAACTGGTTGTATATTATTTTAGGACCCTGATAAAGGATTAGAATGGGGAAAAAATGAGCGGAGATAAAAATGGTAATCCAAATGAGTGGTATAACAATAATTATACATTCATTAAGAAGTCGATGTTACACAAGGTAACAAGTTATACTTAGCATCAAAGTGTTTCTAAAATTTCCCTACTTGGATTTACCTCAAAATATGGAATAGTTAAATATATCGAGATTGTAAATTTGATCAGGTACCAAAATGGGAACCACTTGAAGAGTTTTTCAGAAAAATTGAGAAATGAGATCACAATCCAATAAGTCAAATTAGATTTCAATAGTTCCATATCAGATGACTCAATCGCCTTAAATGAGTTCCATGCTGTTTGAAATAATTAAGCAATAAATAAAATTGAAATCTGTAGTAGTACTTACTATCTATATCATGTATCATTAGTAATACGTGTTGTTGGGTTTTTAAATCGTTTGTAGATATATTGTGTGTTGGGTTTTAAAATACTGTATGCCTATTAGAATATTTTATTGCATATGTGATGGGATAAAGAAGAAAGTGTAATTGGGGTTATGTAATGAATATGTATTGGAAAAGTGTAGACTGTGTGTATTGAGAGGGTGCAGTCTGTGTTTATTATTGTTGGTAAGGATTGGGGTATTGCAGTGCCTACCCAATGGCATAGTGTAGTTGCACACATTTCAGTGACTTGTGCATATTGAAATAGTTTTTATTGTGTACATAATGCTATTCATGTGTGATGGAATAGCTTGTTTTGTGTATGTTGGATGAATTCAGTGCGTGTGCATTGTGTCATAATAGAAAATTGTATAATATAATAAGTACACTTTCTAAGTGTATAAGAGATTTGTGAATACAATTTTATACTTACCCGGGTAGTAAAATCTAATTGTATCTAGCATTAGATTGAGACAAAACCCATAGGTAGTAGCTGTAATGACGATAAAAAGCAAGCATAAAAATACGTATGAGGGCCTTACATAGAAATAATTGCATAACTTCAAGAAATCTGGAAATCGAGAGAAAGATTTGTCGACTGTAGTTAAAATGAGTTCGGTTGATTCTGAAAATGTTAATGTGCTAGAAGTTGTAAATAAAGACTCCCAGGAATTTGAGTGCGTTGAATTTGTCTCTTCTGTTGCCATATTGTCAGAGCAACTCGAAGTTGTATTTGACATAATTGGGTGGCACTTATGCTTAGTAGTCTTGGGGAAATTGATTGGAATTGCCTAATATCTGAAGTTATTCAATTTTTAAAGTAATAATTATATAGGCATGAAAATAATTAGAAGAAGTGTTGATACATTATGTTGCTATGCTATATATGTATGTAAAGGTCTAGGTGTGTATTCATCATGAGTAAATTGGTGTTGCGGAGATATTTATAACGGTTTTGGGGATAAATGTGCGTTTTTCAAAGTAGTGAGACATAATGTAGTAATGGAAACATTTTATTATATTATGTGTAGCGGAAAGATTTGATTAAATCATCTTCAGTTTTGAAATTGTATTGTCGATGTTAGTGAGAGTTTCTGATATTTTCGCAAGGGTATCTTAAAAGTAGAGTGTATTATTAATGCTTTATCGGGTTTAGGTATGAATACTCGACTTTGAGTGTAGATATGTTATGTCACATGGTTCTACATTGGGATCTTTTTTAGTCTGTAAATGTCAAATATGACATTTAAGCAGTTTCTATATTAATTTAATTTTAGATCAAAGGCTGATTTAATGCTAATTATAAGAACTGTGTGTGTGTTTGCTTGCAAGAGGTGTGTGGGGGGGGTAAATGCTTAAATATGCGTATCGTTTTGGGTATTTGTGTGATACTTAATTTATGGGCTTGTAACAATATTAAGTTGTATTAAATAAATTGCAAAACGTGAGCTGAATAATTGTGTAATGCCAGATTTTACGATTTTATAAACATTTTTAAGCTTGATTTTAGACAAGTGATTTGCGATTTCATTAATTGATACAATTTCAAGTTTTTTACATTTATATTATTGTGTTTGTGTGTTTGTTGCACAAGTTCATAAATATAACTACAAATATCGTGATTTGGGGTGTCTAAAATCTATTAATTACTTGCATTTTATATGTGTGAATTCAAGTTTAGGTGTTGTCTGAGGTATTGTTCAAGGTATTGTAAGAGTTATTGGGTGCCCAGGGTAGTGTGTTTAAGACGTTTTCATGTTATAAAGTTATTAGGTATGATGGATTTTATATAAGTAATAGTTATTTGTTTTTTTCTTCAAATTTTATACAATCTCATTTCTTCATTTTTCTAATGTTTTTCTCATTTTTTAAATTGCATTAAAAAATTTTTCTCAAACGGATTTTTAAAAATATTTATAACTAAATCCCATGATTCATTAATCAAATTGTGGTTGAAAATGTAAAAAATTTGGTATATTATATTTCTATTACGTCGATTTTGTAATCAATGTGTGCTTGTTGACATTTGGTGTGCTTAGCATATAATGTCTGGCATGTTTGGTAAATTTATGGTAGCTGCGTAAAATTAGATCAAATTTTTTACAATTTTACTTAACATTTTATTGTTTTGTATCAAGTTTCGATGTAAGTGGGTGCGAATATAAAAGCTATCTATCTATGAGTTTCTTAGTCAAAGTTATATATATATATATGAATCTATATTTTGACTTGACAAATTCAATTTGGAATCGTATTTTAACTGCACTTAAAATTTATTCATTTTTAAATACTAGACATTAAAATAAAAGCATGTGTAGCATATTGGGATCCTTGCCATGATAGTTTGGGTAATTTTAAGAATATGCGAAAAAAATAATCCCCATGTTGATTCCTTAACTTATAAATTTTTAAAGTGGTTAAAATTGTTTATTATTGGGCAATGCAACGAATCAATAAAAATTAATTTATTAGTTTTATTCTACTATTCTTAGGATCAGTTATCTCATCCATATAACTAACCCTTTTTGCCAATAACCCTACAATTTATAAGGTCTAATTTGCAGGTTTTGATTTTCCTATATATACGTTTGTTCACCTGTGTAAGAATCTTAAATATTCGCGTAAAACCAATAAATCTATAGAACCACAAAGCTTTTTTTTTTAAATTTTTATATAATTTTTCTCTTATCGCTTCGATATTTTTAAATGAGATACTTATTCTAAAGTTACATTTTGTTTTTATTTCGTTTATTTTAAATCAAACAATCTCAATGTATTAGGAATGCTATACCCCTCAATGTTTTTTTAATTAACTAGAAATTGCTTAATAAGCTCATCTTCGGCATGAATTTGTTATGTAGATGGCAAAGATTATAAATATTTATTTGAAAAACTTAATCATTAACTCTATAACTTTAACGGATAATATAAAAGAAATCTGTCATATTAGATCTATATGTGAAACTTTTATTAAAAGCTACAAACCTTGAATTAAAAAAAAAAGTAACTTTGACTCTACAGGTTGCGGGATAGTACTAAATTCGATCATCCTAAAAAGACCAAGGTACCTTAATTATTCAGATTATTCAGATTTTGGACAAATATTTTGATAAAATGACCATGTATGTATTTGAGGTATGCTTACTTTTTGTGAAAGTTTAGATAGTATTGTATAATTCTAATTTACTCATTTCTTTAGTTATTATTATTGGTCACACACATTCTATCCTATCTTTGATGAAGAAGATAACTTTACATAGCCGCTCCAACTTGCCAATATATTATTACATAACACTTTTCCTTGTTAAGATAATTTCTTTTCATAATTTAAAAATTAATGTTGTTTAATGTTAAAATTTTCAAATTGGTTTTTTGTGACAATACAAGCGCAAACCTATTACTAATCTCAGACTACTTGTGATGTGACGCGTAATACAATAAGCAGATGTCTGAGAAATATTAATTTGATTGGCAAGTAAGTACTCACAAGAAAAGAGTGCCACCCCTAAAAATTTCAAATTAAATTATTTAATTTTGAATGCTATGTATGTATGTCACTTAAACTTAGAATTTTCACATAAGAAGAAGTAACGTACTCATTTATATATAGACCTTGCAATAAATTGTAATCGTCCCCTTTGCTACTTTATAAAAACAAGATTTCTCATTTCTAATTAAATGTGTGTCGTTGCTATTAAAAATATCAAAGATTATTGCTATAAAACTTTAAATCGAAAGTAGCAAGAAATAAGCGTGTTAGGAAAATTTTAGTTTATTTTTTTAGCATCTTTGAACGAATAAGGCGCGGGCGGCACTAGGTGAATAGATTATTTTTAAAATCAATGTCTACTAATTATTCTTAAGCATATACCAACTAACTACTTCCCACCTTTCAATAAATGATGAGTAAAATTGCACACCTAAAGCTCAAACAGTGCAAATAGCTAATCTTTACAACCTCGACTTTTAGTCTAGTTTTTCCAAAATTATTAAGCACCACTCACTACTAAGCAACGACAAACCACTTTGATTTGTTTAATTTAATCTATAACAACTTGCTTTTGAGTAACCTAATATATGTTCTTTACAGGCATAATTAATTTTTTTATTGTAAATTTTAAATACGACTAATTATTAAATAAATAATGAAGCAAAATTCCGAAAAAAACTAGAAATTCTGAAACTCGGACTTTTAGTACTCTCCAATTATAATAACAGCACTCTCAAAAATAATTAGTTACAGCAGTTTATTAGAGGTTAAAAAGGAATTTGTACAACCTATAACAAGAGAGTTATTTTCTTTTTAATACTCATAAAATCCTTTTAATACCTGATATTTACCTTAATTTACTGAATAAAAAGAACACTTTAGACTAATATAAAAAAAATTATCTTTGTATTCTCACTATCACACATTGAGCATTGAGCATTGAGCATTGTCAAATATTTATTTGGAACTATGTTTAACCGTCCACTATGCCTCTTATTAACTGTCCTGTGGATAGCTAACATAATTGGCTTGAGCTATCAAGCTAAAAATGGGAAAAAGTATGATGCAATAATTCCTAGCTTTATATTGAATTTGTCTTTATTAAACTGAATTTGATTGTGTTTTATTTTCAATCTCTTAGGTTATTTCCACATGCTCATAAATATTTATATTGCTACTCATTTTCATTGATATGAACAAATATTAAAGCGAATAACTCACTCTTGTTCGAATTACTTGGAATTTTTCTTAGTTTTGTTCACATATAGCATTTAAAACCATGTTATTTTTATTCATACATACTGAATCGACTAATACTACCTCTTTGAAATACTTTATAATTAATACTACATAAATTTTATATAAAAGTTCTAAAATGAAAAAAGATCCGGCAAATACCAAATATGCCAAGCCAAATTGGCCTAAAGAAGATGTAACATATGAAGTGAGTTCACAATTTTTTTTTTTTAATTGACATTATAAAATCGAACAAAATTAACTTCAGTATTCAGATGAAGAATTTGATGAATTTTCATTTGGTAAGCTATACTAAAGTTTAAGGTTAAAACTAAATATAATATATATTTTTTTATATATTTATGATTTTCTATTTTAGATGAAGATATTATTTTTGTAAGTTCGATACCAATTTTTTTATTCTTAACAACTATACAAGCCATTTATATTCCAAAATCAAAAAAATTAGAATTATGAGGCTTACCAAAAGGAAGTAGAAAAATTTGAAGAAGATATGAGTGAACTTTATGACTTGATAAACCCTCAGGCTAGCTCTAGTATTTTAATCCTTATGACATGAGCTTAAAAGTTATGTTATTGTTATTTTTATGTAATAAATTTACCATAGAACATGACGACAGCATTTGACAATGAATTTTATTTTTCATATAGTAAGTATAACACATTATAAATTTGGATTACGATTAAGTCAATTTTCATATACATATCATAGACGAAGAAAAAGTTGACGAGGCAGAAGTTAAAGAGGTAACATGATAAATAGTCCATTTTTTTTTATATAGATGATCCATATTTATCAAAGCAATCTAGAAAATTTATTAAGAGAAGATAAAAATTCTAATTCATCATTTTGATCTTAATTTTGATATTAATTTACACATTTAAAACTGAATCAAAACAAAATTTTTCACTTGTAATAAATATTAGGCACAAGTCACTCTTGAAGTAATGTATAACACTGTAAGCCTGTTGATCGTAACATTATACTATAAACTAATAACAAACACATATTTCAAATAAATAAACCAGGAATTAGCTCAAGAAGAAATGGATAAAAAAGTAAGTTTTATAACCTCTTTTGATTCCACAAAAAGAAAATCTATTTTTTACTTTAAACAAATACTCTAGGAATTTCAGCACTATTACAAGGAGATGAAAAACCAAGACACCAAAAATGAGGAAGATTTTAAAAATTTTGATAATGAGTTTTACTCCGACCATTTTTATGATGCTCTATATAGAGATTACGATTTTGATGACCAATATAAAAATGAATACCAAAAATTTCATCAAGAATTCGGTGCATCTGATTTTGATGGTTATGACTTTGAAGAATTTAAGAAGGAATTTGATAATATTACTACATATGATAAATACATAACTGGAAATAATACATTTACAGCAGCCTTTGTAGACTCCAAAAATGCCACTATGAATTTTTCTTCCAGCGAAAATAATGCTTATTCCTTCAATTCATTTGAAGAATATAAAAATGAAAATTTTTATGAAAACTTGCTCTCACTTATCCCTAGCATTAAAGATTATCATAATAATATGGATGAGGATGCCAATGAAGCAGAAGGAGATACTACTGATACAAATACAGAAAACGTCTCGACGCTTGTTACGTTAAATAATGAACAAAATAATGAACAAAATAATGAACAAAATAATGAACAAAATAATGAACAAAATAATGAACAAAATAATGAACAAAATAATGAACACAATAAGATTACTCACAATACTACACCAAAATCAATATCTATAATGATTACTATAATAACAATCATCCTTATGATTGGAGTTATTTATCTTGTTTGGAAATATTTATACGCAAATAAGATATATGTGCACTTACTCAACAAAAGATTACAGAAATGGCACACATTTCTATTTAAAAAATTAACCAAAACTTCAGATCTACCAATTTATACAACTAGCACACAAGTTAATCATAGATATAGAAGGCACTAGACTGCAAAAAATTTCAGCTTGATTTATCATGACTTAATTTGATATATTTAATATCTAATTAGTGAAGATCCTCTAAAATTCAATATTTTATTGAGAATTTATATCAGTAATATACATCAAACTATTTATAACAACTAAACACATAAAAGCTATCCCAATTCTAATTATAACCTGTTTTGACTTTGACTAGAACTTTAATTTTAAAACTTAGGTAAAAGTTGAATTTTTGTATCTTTTTGATGGCATTTAAAACTCTACACTTTAATGCTACAAACAAACCAAAACTTTTAATTCTCGATTTAGATTAAGAAAACGTATATAATAAACAAGATTTTTTAGTACTTCATTCACACAATTTATAACTTCACGTGCTTTAATAATCATACTATTGGGCTAATCAACCACTATGTTTTATTTATTACACTTTATCATTTACTTTAAATGATCACAGAATAGATTATCCTATAGAATAGATAATACTTTGGCTAATCTTGAAATTTTTAAAGATCGCATATAACAGACATACCTTTCATATTTTTAAACAACACTTCACAGCTAAAGTTTTTCAAATTTTATCAACGAAATATCATTTCTACTTTACGAACCCAGGAACTTTTTCATGTAAATCCTTATAAACACTTAACCCATACCAAACAACTTTTAATAATCTATTTTTAATTATCTCAACAATAGTTGAATACCTAAGAATTTGATTTATGTGGGAAGCTACATGCATCAATTGAATTGATTTTATGATCTTTTAACAATGAATAAGCAACAAAAGAAAATTAAAAATGCTAGAAACGTAGTCTCAAATGATCAAATTAAAATGAACATCGAAACAGAACACATGAAAAATAAGAATTTGCAGAAACAAAGAATCAGTTTACAAGCAAAAGAAGTAAGTAAAATTTTGTAGAACTTAGTAATATTTTTGGCTTCATCTTAAATTGGGTATTTTGACATTAAATATAAAAAAATTATTCTGATGAGGTAGAAATTACTAAAAGATATTCACCAATCAATCCTTGGTAGAAATGAAGAAAAAAAAAAGTGCTTTTTAAAACTTGCGGACAATAGCCAACTCTCATATACAAACTCTAAAAATTTTATCAGCTCTTTAAATGATTCTTTTGAAAGAATCATATATGGTTCGATAAAATTTAATGACATGCTGTTAACAATAACAAGACAGCATTTGGATCATGAAAGAACTACATTGGATCATTATACTTTTGATACCCTAAGCTATAAGGACACGCTACTTGATGATCAGAAAGCATTGAATAATAGAAAATTGAAAAAACTTGAAGAATCTAACCAGATGGAAATTGAGGTAAATTAGATTAATAAGAGAGGTTTTTTGAGTTACAAAAGTAGTAAAACTCAATTGTGTGAAAAGAATCAGATTATAATAGCTGGTAATATTTTAAAAATTATAATTTGAGATCATGTTTATTCCCTTAGTGAAAGTTTCTAGTACATCTTGATTGAAAAAATTCAACATAACCTAGTAAGCATAGAGGTTCGAATATAATAATTTCTTGTGTAGTCACACATATAAAGGTACGATTCTTATAATAAAACTTTTACTATATAGATTGGGAAAAACATACAAGAGAACAATTCTAAAATAATCGTCTTAGCCTCTAAAGAGTATGAAGATGAGGAGAAAAAATACACACGTAATATGAATTCACGGGGACTCATTACAATACACCAAGTTGAAGAGCGTAAAACCGAGTTCTCAAAAAATTTAAAGTATATTCAAAATAATGGAATATTTAATTTGCATAATTTCTACCTGAGTATTACTAGAGACATTTATAAAACAAGTCAAGTATTAAAAGATAAAACAGTCAAATTAGAATCAAAAATCTTGACTTTAGAAAAGGAACTATCTGAGTTAAATACAAAATATGAAGACAAGCTGGAAAAAGTTAAAAGTAATCAAAAAAGCAGGTATATGTATTTGAGCAATTCTAAATAATAACTTTTGTACAATATTGAAATAAAATCACATGTTAGAGTGACGTAATATAGTACATAAAAGATTGCAGAATCACACAAGCGTCTTGAATATATTAAAATTCTTAGCAAGCACACACACACACTATTGTTATATATTTATACTCTTGTAAGATTTACTCTCAAAGTACTCCTCTATCTCAAGCCTAATCACTACATTTTTGAAATTTAAAATTTCACACTCAATTAGTTAATATATTTAT
This sequence comes from Nephromyces sp. MM_2019, assembly GCA_015657535.1. NCBI lineage: Eukaryota > Apicomplexa > Aconoidasida > Nephromycida > Nephromyces > Nephromyces sp. MM_2019. Next base: position 45,652 of record JADHZB010001973.1, on the reverse strand, counting down.
TTTTCTAATTTATATTTAAGAATTATAATCAATTCCACAAAAACCCAAATGCTCACAAATAAGCACAAACATTTCCTAATCTTGTGCAAGAATTAAATTTTGCACACAATTCATTCAGAAAGGATATTACTCAGAAATCAAAGTCGATAAACATGAAAATAAACTCATCTAAACTCCTTTCAAAGAAAAAATTATTAATTGAAAAAGAATTACAACTATATAAACAAACTATGAAAAGTTTAGACAAAGAAAACCAACATCAGATTAGAATTAGAAATGGGATATTAAAAACATTTAATATAGAAACTGAAAATTATACACTTCAAAAGCTTGGAGAAAATATATTGATGTTTAGAGAATTTCAGCTGAAATTATTCGAACCTGAACAACTCAAGCGTAACAAAATTTTGAGTGTATCCAAAAATCTAAACCCATACAGTAATTTTGCAAGTTCTAACAAAGTCGAATCAAATGTAACACAACTAAGTGTTAGCAATTTTGCTGATTTGAATAAGAAGAAAAAGCGCTTTTTAATTTGGAAAGAAATGAAACATTATGATGATTTAATCAAATATTTCGAAAAATGTATCAGAAACCAAACCATATACTCACAAAGATGGATAGTTGATACAAATAAGACTTAATGAATTGCTTCAACTTTCAAAAAAAATCTACTATAAAGTACCTTTTACAATGTAAATGTCAAAAAAATCTGCTATAAAGCGTCTTTTACAATGTAAATAACTTCTTAAACAAATGGTTATAAGTAGGTCACTCAAGCATCTGTGTACAGATCTATGCGAGCCTTTGAGCTTTTAAAACTACATACAAAAATTTGCAAATATGAATGTATGCAATAATAACGGAGTGCTAATATCTTGCAAAATTGTTTATAAATATAAAATTTCTAAATTTCTATAAAGTAATGAAGGACAACATGAAAGCGCTAACACGAAAATGAAATACTTGAAGAACTCGGAGGAATTAATCTAGTGCTATGACTTAGACTGGCTATTTTTTAAGCACAAGAATTTACAAGCTGCTGAAAAATTTTATTATTATATCAGTATTATAATTGTCTATTTTACCTAAAAAATTAAATTTTTTGAGCTATTTTTATTAATAAGTAAATAAAAATCATAAAAAGGGTTACCTACAAATCTATACTACACGTACATATAAGCATATCATTGTGCTTATTGAATAAGTTTTATATATGTATATTCTTAATTTATGTAAGTCTGATAATAACCTAGTTATTGAGAAATAGTAATTATGGCTAACATTATCAACCATGTTTACTTGAAATTTATACACACAAACAATTTTCAAATTAGCTCCTATTCGAGTTTGTTTTACCCAAGAAAATTTTATTCAATCACAACTAATCAAAATATGTCAATGGTGAAAGAGAGCCAAATCCTTATACAATATATTGTGCTTAGGAGGGATTTACTAAGTGAACACAACTGGCCTATTGGGGCATTGATGGCACAGACATGCCATGCCAGGTTAAAAATTATATGTTTAGATATACATTGGCTATACTACTGTATTTGAGCGCTTTAAACTTATATAAAGAAAATACATTTTGATTAATGAAAGCTATCTAAAATCCTAATTATTTGCCATCACTATATATAATGACTCAATTGATCTCTAAATTTAAAAAGCCTTCATGTTTGCGATTTTTAAGCACTGCTGCATTATCAACATTTTCTGAAACCAATGAAGTTCAAAACTATCTTAAAAACCTTCAAACAATGCATAAAGTTGTACTATCTATTCCATCTAAACAAAAATTAATCGAGTTATCGGTCAAGCTCAACAAATCAGATATTCCCCATTTTCTTTGGGTAGAAAATCCTGAAGGTTTTGAGACGTGTTTAGCTACAAAGCCGCTACCAAAGAGTGTGTTAAGACCTCATTTTAAGGGGTTGGAATTATATAAATAGGAATTTATAAGTTTTTTTAGCTATTTATAAATTTTATATAATGCGGAAAAGCACTTATAGCAATCACAACTTTAATACACTAAATTTTTAATAAATTACTTTTTTATTGAAATGTTCTCAAATAGTAAATTAAAAATAGAAGATAAAAGAATATGTTATATTCTGTCATTTTAATGTACAAAGTATATTCTTGATTGGGTTTTAAGGTAATGGAGGTTTCAGTTTTTCTTGATGTTTAAGTTTAATTTGCGATTTTGCTAGACTTTTGAGAATTGAGATAAGGATGTTTACCCCAATAGGCTGTATAAATAGCAAAAGTTAATAAGATTTAGTTTAGTAGATTTAGTCAATATATATCAAATAACACTAATGAGTTTGTAAAATCTACCACCAAAGCAGATAGGTAATTTATCAACCAAATATCTGGTCATGATGAAATAGAAAGCTTTATCTATGCTAGCCTTAGCACCACGGAATCACAATACAATCAAAAGCGGTGACTCTGGCAGCAAATTTTTTCGTGAAATATTAAGAAAGTATGGCTTACATTCTTTAAAAAGTCTGGTATATGCTTCGTCACCAGCAGGCCAATAGCTATATTCGCCAGTATTCCATAATTTTTGGCCCTTTTCAATCATTTTCATATCAAATACATCATCGATCTATAACATGTTTCATTGAAGCTTAATAGAAAGAATTATTGGAAATGTATCCTATCGAATTGTAAAATTTATTTTTGGTTGGTTTTAAGTGTTAAAATTTATAGATTTTAAAAAGCATCATATAATCTTACGTCTGGGTCAACTGGGAAAGGATCTTCACCTTCATGAAGGGAATAAGTTACTCTTACTAACATGAATATCTGGTCACATTCTCCACATCTATATAGGAATCCCTCTCTACACCTAAACCAAAGTGGAACATGTTCGTTATCACCAGTTCCACCAGTACAGCCAACAACTCTGTAAAAATTTGGTAAAAATATTCATTAAAAGGAAATTTGTAGATAACTAGGATATTAAAATAACCTTTCGGTGTGTACACTGGGTACAAGAACAGGTTTTTCAATAGTGCCAAATGGTCCGATAAAAGGAGATGACTTTAAGTATTCATAGAGTTCAAGTAATCCAACCATATGCTCAGACTCCTCTTTGACGATCTGTAGGATAGTATAAGGTCAATAAATAAATTGTGTTCAGTGTTGTGATGATGTGTATGTAAATATTTTTATTGTTATTTTCTGTTTCCCTCTAATTTATAAAATAAATAAATTATACGTGGGCATTCTTTTATATCAAAAATTGTTTCAGTTTTCAATCAAATACCTGAAGACCGAGGTCCCTAGCTAACTGAGTGTATGACTTTTTTGGTAGAGATTCTGGGTCCATAAGTGTGGTTTCACCGCGGATTCTCCAATACCAATAGTTTTCGAAAAAATCCATTTTCTTAGGGTCCTTAGTCATCCAGTTTTCAAGATTCTGTGGCATAGTGTCCATTGGAAGCTCGAAATCTTCGGGTGATGGTCTAACAAAATGAAGATAAGTTCGCTTGGATTGCTGGTATAGAGTTGGAGCTAAAGATTTATATACATGATTGTAGTTTGTTTGCTTTTTACAGCATGTCCTTAGGATATTCATAGATTTTAACATTTTACTTGAAGATGAGAAAAATTTCAAACCATATAATTGGTTTTATAAGTTTATATATTAAATTATAAGGTTATATGTTAAATCATGTAAGGGGATGAAGCATTGTAGAGTGTGGCGAATCGTTATTTTATAATAAACGTCTTCTTTCAAATAAAGAAAAAAAATAGCTTGGGGAAAGCTTATAGAGTCTAAGCAAGTATAGTCACATCAAGATTAATTACAACCCTAATTTCAGTGTTTTATAATTTATGTGCTTAAGATAAGAAAATTAAAGTTTTTTAAAGCATATAGATAAAAACACTAAGTAGAAAATGAGACTACTTTGGCTATATTTCTATCTTTCATTTAAGCCTACTTCTCAAATTGTATACATATCACAATTCACACCATAGCGATAATTATATTCAAAAGTATTAGTTTCTTAGTTATACATATCTAATTCAAATAACCCAAGAAGAATAAGCAGAATTATTTTTTAAATATCTATTCTTTACACAGGAAATTCGACTACTAAACTGCTATGCGGACAAATTTAATTACCCAATAGTTATAACCATATTTAAACTTTGAATGGATCAGTTTTAGATTACCTATATATTTTTTAGTCATTATTTTATTAAATAACATGTTAATTTTCTTATTATCAAACTTTGTATATATTAATTAAATATATATTATACAGTTAATGAGTCAAAATTGATCAAAATCATTGAAAAAATAAAAATATTAAAATGATAAAGTAAAACAAAAAATGTGAGATATGTTTTTTTATTTCTTTAATATATGATTTTAGCTTCTATTTAAAGTTTTAAGCACACTTTAAGATTTGTTTATATATTTATTTCTTTATCCTTTGATTTTTGTTTTTGTCAGATTACAATAGTTAAGTGGATATAGATTGAATGCATATTGACTCTGCTTAATTACTTAATATGCTCACTTGAGCATTTTTAGAAAAATTATGTATATGTGTGTGTGCGTCTCTGTATTTTGTAAGAGTTCGCAAAGCATGTTTTTGATGCTTTGGGTATGTATGTATGCATAGCATTTCAATTGTGTGTGTACAGAAATATCATAAAATGTGTAGTTGTAGGTTTGTCATTTAATTGAATTTGTATGTTAATTTATGTATAAGAAGTGTGGTTTTTATGTTTTAATTGTTTGTGTTGCAAGTGTGTGTATTTAATGTATGTATTTATCACATGTTATATGTGTATACACGTAGGGAGTATGTGCGTATTGTACATGAGTGTGCATAGATTAAATGAGTACAGGTATTTTATGAGCTTTGAACGTAAATGAGTAGCATCAAAGAAAATATTGTTACCTAAAGTAGCCGATGGGTAATATTTAATGAAAGCACGCAGATATATGTGGCAACTTTGTTTGGATTAGCTGATAAATCTTTAAGAATTCTAAAGCTTACTTTTAACATAGTGCGTGAGGATCTGTATCTAGGTTAATGGTGTAATTATTACATTTGTAAAAACTTAAACTACATACATATCCTACACTATCTTTTGGAGTGTGTGTGTGCTCACCTTTCGGTATGACTTGTATATATATATATATATATATATATAAGCATTTATCAACTAGGCAACTATTTTGGTTGAAATACTCATGTGGTTGTGTGTGTGACTATATATACTATGCAGCACGAATGTAAATCATCAACTCTATTCAAAAACTGTTGCTATTACATCAACTCAAGTTTGTTTTGAAACTTTGTGTTGATTCCATATTAATAATATTGATTTGTTAATATTATCTAACAATTAATTATACTTATATAGTACATTATTGAAACTCGTCATTTCTAAATGAAATTCAAACAACACACACCATCTAATTTCAATCTATACTATACACACAAATTAAAGTTCTCTCTTAAACACAGTACTCGTAAAAGCTTCAACCAAAACAAAAACCATTTACAAATACAAACACATAACCCAAACGAACTAACTATACACACACATAAAATTACTTATACAATTAAAGGTACGCAATCTCTACACTCACAAACACAATATACACATACTTACTCAAAATATATATTCACACAGTCACAAGTACACACACATAAAACAAATACAGTACACACACACATATACTATACACCCTTACAACCACTCCACAAACACCCAAGGTGAGATATTCACATACCGATACTAACAGTCTAACGTTCAGATACATGAAAGCCAATCAAATAAAACTTGTTACCAAAGTATAAACCTACAAAACTAGCTCATAATTAAACGCAAGATCTAAATATAGGCAAACACACACCAGCAGAGCCCACAACACACATAAATACACAGGACACAAAAATACACATACAGAGCCAACGACAAACTTATATAAAGCATAATACAAGCAGCAAGTACATACACAACACATTGTTATAGGCATATACTATCCCCCCAATTATGCTTAATTTATAAACACTTTAAAAACTTAACCACAATTCATTTTAATTTGATTAGAAAATCTTCAACAAAATTCAAAAATCGCTGAATTGTTCTTGGAAAAATTATGTCAAAAACATTGAAATTCTGAATCACAAAATGATGTATTTTAGAATTCAATTACGACATCTAAATAACCTCAACAAAGTTGATAATTTCAACACTTATTTAAGCAATTTTAACCATCCCAATAAAGTTGGACGCTTTTACACATATTCCAAACATTTCACCCATGATTTGATAAAAAAAAGAAACAAATATAAGAGACATTTAAGTTCAACTTCAGCTCTACAGAATGAAAGTTATTCGGATTCAATTTCAAATGATGGGATTCACAATAATGACATAAAAATTAATATAAAACCACAAAATGGTATGTCTTGATGATACACTGTGACCTATACTATTAGGACCTGTATGTGTATGTATGCTTAGTATACCCAATAACATATTTATTGGCAATATATTTAATGGATAAGTTTTCACATACACTCAAACTTATTTACTTTTCCTTAGCATTTACACCAAACCTATACTGCCCTAGATAAAAATAGCAAGCTTAAATATACTTTCAAACCTAAGATTTACACATCTTCATATAATTTAACTCTCTATACCCCAAGCTACAAATTTTTAACACATATTACTGCCCAAATTATACTAAACTTTAAATTCTTAATATTACTTTTCTTTTAACACACACCATCCTCTACAAAAATTACACTAAGTTTTGTCCTCAGTTCAGAAGCATGCTGCAAATGAAAGGATGAGTAATTGCCTTAGGAAATTACGAGAAGCTTACCCCACAGTCGTGTGTAAAATTGAAGACTCAACAGCCTATGTCAGGTCTATAGAGACCCTTTCGGCTTGTGGTATCAATTACTCAACGATGAATTTCAATGAGGCCCTTAACTACCGTAAGTTAAAATAATAATTTCTGTTTTTTTAATCTATTAATTATTTTATTCCACAAATACACACACAATTCTTTAAAAAAATTACACATATCAGAAGAATCTGACAATAGCATTTACATTGCTATTGAAATAGGCCATTTTCAACCCACCATAATAAACGAGGTAAACACATTTTTATAGCTTGAATAGTCCAGCAAACATAATCAATACTCGAATTTGCTTTACTCAAATCACACACATACAAAAGACACATACACACACATCAATACGCACATTTAACATACACAGACAATCAATATTAATACTTTTACAGAACTCACCCATACCTATATCACACACATATAACATATGCACTTAATATACATACTAAGATTTCAGAAATACACATACATTCGTACACACTCCCTGACACATCGTCCCTCACATCCTTCCATGTCCTCTCACCTATAACCAGATATACATACTTTTACACACATATCTACACACAAAAATATTTATAAAAGTATCCCTAAACATGTATCCTTACTTAGATATTAATACTCCAATACCTCAACCCCTCCCCCACCTATTTTCAACACACATACAAAAAATTATAAGGCAAAACTTAGTTATTTTAAATTTTTGAATTTACAGTTAATAAGGGCTAAAGCATCAACAAATTCTTCCAACTCATGCATTGTCGTCGATATTACTCTGGCTAATGATGTTGAATTCTCTTATTTAAGATTGAAAGAAATGGTAAATAACAACTATTTGTATATACATTTCCCTATGAGCTAAATTAAACATACCTTTAAACTTTTTGAAAATTTCTTTTTCAACTAATATTTCTAGCTTGAGCCAATCCAACCTCGACTAATAAAATTAAAGTCACAAGATATACACAACAATAAGTTATACTCAGGTAAGCTAACTATCAATTATTCTCACATTCATGTATGCACACATATAAACACTATTTAACTACAAAAGATCCTTTATTATACCACCTACTATAACCATACTCATATCTCTTCTTTGCGTGATGCTTATATAAAATCGCACTTTATTTATGTGAGACTTTTGAATATTTATGTATATGTAAATGTTTATGTCTCAATTTATAAAAATTTTATCAATTTATATGTTTGGATATAATCCTATATCTCGAATTATATATTTCGCAAACCTACGTGTCCACCCAAGCTTATTACTTTATTGAATACACATATATATATATAAATATATCTACATACTTATATATTTGTCCAGTATTTACACTAACTTTGAAGTTAATACAAATATATATTTATAAGCTGCTAATCACGATATTACACATATATTATGTGAAAATTATAGAAAATTTACAAAGCTATAAGGATTGGTTAGACATTGAGGCTCCTCTACTTTGCCAACTAGCTTTCGAATTAAACTCGCTTATATGTGTTACAGGTATAGCACTGTTTACCACACGCTCCACATACCTTTGAATGTTTGTTATATACTCTTAATCTATTTTCTTTCACACGTTTAAAATTTCGTACGCTTTTCAAGATATCTTTTTATACGCTTTCAAAACACTTTTTACACTTTTAAAATTACCTTTTTACATTCTTTCCAAATGTTTCTTCAAGTAACTTTCAAATACCTTGCAACATACCTTTCAAACGCTTATCCACACGTTTCAAGCACTTCTTAATAGATTTTCTACCAATTGTTTACAGGGCCAATTGATATGGTTATCAATGACTGTGGCACACTTATTTCAAAGATATCCTTCGACACAAAATTACTTAATCGTATACCTGGTAAACATACCTAAATTCTCAAGTGAATTTGCACATACCATGTACATATAAAAGTTGCTTAAAATTAGCTACACACAAATAGTATAAAGTTACACAACAAGTAAAACGATTAAATACTATAACTTCTCAGGTACAAGCAATGCCATAGGGGCTTTGAGTGCCTCAGCTTTATCTGTTCTACCAGACCAATCTTTTATGGCTGTAACTACTGGTATCTATTATGATCATACACACTAACATACATATTCACACACAGAATCGCACAGAAAATCGCTAACAAAGTTTTATACACAAAAGTATACTTAATAGAAAATACTCACATACACAAAAAAATATACACACATGCATGCAAACAAGCAAATTCACATAAATACGTCGACACTGACACTCCCTGACACACACATATTCACCAACACACACTCACACATACCAAAATATCTACAAAATAACGGGCTATCTTCTTTTTTTACTTAAAATTAAAAACCATTTTTACACTATTTCACACGAACCAAATTTCAAACGCAACCTCATTACAAATTAACTCTCTTACCAGCTTGCTCTGTATATAAATTTGCTGCACGTGAAGCGCTAAAAGATTCAAAGGGGCCAGGATCACTGGTAAACTATAAAACATTAAGAATTTTGTAAAACATATACATATCATCACACATGCAAATGTAACATGCCACCACACCTTGAGGCTTACTTTATAAACAGTTTCGACATCTATAATTTCATAACTATCACTTTTACATACATATAGCGATACATAAACACCACTTACTACACATACTTTTACGTCCACAACCACTTCCAGTACATATTTTACCATCTATACTGCTTTCTATGAGCATTTACACCATCAATACCACTCCCTATAAACACTTCTACCTGTTTACCATTTTCTATACACATTTACACCCCCATCACTACTTTATATACACAGCCATACCTTTATACCACTTTCTATATAAATTTTACAACAGGCTATAAATTTACTTGACCAACTTTACCGCACATTATTATCACCTGACAAACTTTCTGATGAACTCGTTGTTTTTACTGACATCGAAGAAATCCAACAAAATTTAAATTCTGAAGGATCGATGTACTAATAATTAATATTTCCAATTTACACATCAAATTTCCATTGTAAATTTTATATACACACGTATATATATCTATATATGTTTCTTTGCAAATATGTATGTGTGTGTATATGCATCTATATGTCATTTATTTAAATTTATATTTCTGCACATATATACTTATAAACATATATATATATATATACAAAATAGACACTTGTTTTATTTTTTAGATTCTTGGGTATTTCTCCAAAATTTAATATGATTCGAGTTGAAAAACATTTATAAATTGTATTAGTTTACACAATTTTATTAAAATCTCTCAAACCCATAACTTTTGTTATGAAGTTACAATTTCCACAGTATAAAATTTCATAAAAAATTGACTTTAAAATGAACTCTAGTACAGTTTAAATTAAAAATTTTTATGAATTAAAAAATTAAACTTCAACCTAAAAAGTCTAAACTAACTTTAACACAATAATAATATTATAAATACAACTATAAGATGTTTATGTGTTTTAAAATTTTTAGGATCATATCTGTTTGTGTATAATATGTATATATACCTCGAAGATATTTTGTGTGTGTATGTTTAGAAATATTAAGGCTATATATAATAGTAAATATGATGAGCTTGGCTATGTATTCTTTTATATATATAAAAATTATCAATTGTAAACAAAAAAATTAATGGCCTGAATTGTTTTACATATTTTTGTATACGATTATCGTCAAATTGATATGTGTGCATTCCTAAAGTATTACTCAAATAATATCAAAGCATTTAGAATTTATTACTGTATAGAATAATAGTTAAGAATGTTAGATATATATATATTTTCCCGTTGAAGCTCTAATTTTATAAAATTGTGAAATCCAAAGCATTTACAAAATCGTAAAGTGAAATTCCATACAAATATAAGTGTATGAGATTTCTTGTAAGATTATTTGTATAACTAGGCTGTAAAGTTGTAAAAAGTTGGATAATTTTTCTTTTATAGAATTGAGATTATACATACACAAGTAAACACAGTGGCAAATTAAGATATAGGTAAAGAGGCATAAACAGGCATAGACGTTTACACACAAAGACATGTAGAGTTATGGATGTTTATGCAGAGACTCATTAGAACACAGGTTCACACGCACACAGACACACACATACAGACATTGCCATACTCGTACAGACATAATCACAGGCATATACACAAATACACAAACAGATATATAGAAAGATATACATTCACTTTAAAGGGTACATTGAATTAGAAAAAATTTACGAAAACAAATTATGTCAACAAATTATGAATTCATTGTTAAAAGAAAAATTTTAAATGTGTTGGGAAGTTTTATATATCTACAATATCGGTAAAGAATTTATAGTATTTAAATGTAAATATAAAGACACGTGAAAATCTTTATTTTTAGATAAAATCTGTAATTTAAAGAGGTGTGTCTATCATGAATGTTTATAATATATCTATTTATTGCATATCAATCACTACTTATTATTTATATCTTAATTTCTAGGTAACATTGTGTCTAGATCTATATTTTATGTGCAGATTTATCTTGAATATGCATACATACACATTTTGGATATGAAAGGATTGCAGATTATGAAATCAACGTGTGTGTATGTATAATCAAAACTTGACAATGCTATAAAATATGTTTTACGTGCTTAATAAGATACATGTGAGGAATAAATTAAAAAAATTATAAAATAATATACAAAACACTAGGTTTACTACAAAAGAAAATCAGGAATTTGTATGAATAGGAAGCTTAACCCAGCACTTTCATAAGTATCCACATGTAATATTTTAGAACTCAATGCACTACACTTGTATGTATACTTTTTAATTATAAGTTGTTCACTAACCCCACGCTCCAATTATATAAATATATATATATATATATATATTTAATCTTGAAGTGCTTCACATAGACTAGCAAAGATATGCATGTTAGATAATATCATAAGCTAACCGACACGTACGGAAATATTGAATTACATAAATAAAAATATAAATAAAATATATATATTAGATGATAGCATACATTAAATATACTACCCATAAATATATATATTAGGTGAAGTCAAACATTTATAACACACACATACACATATATTTTTGAAAATATAACATACCAGACAAACTGGAGTGTAGATATACATTTATAAATAAATACACTCATACGTGTAAATAAATAAAATATATTATTTACCAAATAATAAAAAGTGATGATCAACTTTAAAACATGTGTAGAGCATGTATGTTATTTTATAGGTTAAATTTTAAAAAAATAATTTTTTACATTTATTTTTGTTGGCTTGAAAATCTGAAATAAAAGACAACAAAATTTAAATTTTTTAATTTAAAATCAAAATTTCATTATAAAAAATTTTCCGAAAATAATCAATACATTGAAAATTGAATTGAGAAGATTTAATACAATTCTATAAAATAGTATATACTTTTTTTATATTATTACACATATTTATATATTACCCCATTTTTCTCAAATATATATATATGTATATATTTTTATATATAAGAAAATTTTTAACCTATAAATTCATCTTAAATTGAATATTAGTATCAAATAGGCATTTGGAAAAAATAAATTATACAAATGCAACAACTTTGTTCACATATATCATTACGTTTATTATATCGCAAACAACTAATAACGAAATTATATACAAAAGTCAATATCTCTCTTAAACAAACTTTTTACAAAGTTCACACATTATTATACACCTTCAATTCAGTAAACAATGCTCAGATCTTATGTTTTTAATATTTTTAGAATCTTAACAACACTATAAAAATCTATAATTTTTAACCATTTTTTATCAACATACGACTATTTATATTTATACACACACACATAAGCACCATCTATAATTTAAGGAACCGTCTCCATATATATAGATTTATATATTCACCCTTACTGAACATATTTATATTTACACACACATATATTTTCTACCTTAAACATATAAAGATTTATGTGTTAGCAGTTGGTGAGATATTGACTACAACAAATAATCCCAATTTTATCAAGTTCTGAGTCCTTACAATGGATATTAATTAACCATCATCAGAATTATCATCATAGCGTGTTACTACTTTTTATATAAATTATACCCAGAAGCCACCATAAAAAAACATTCACACTAACAAAACAGATTCAAATAATAACAACAACAAAAAAACTTAACCACAAACAACAGCCCAAATACACTACAGCTTTTTTGTTATATTTATCGCATTAAGGATATTTCTAAGCTAATTACTTTTAGAAACATTATAGAATATAAACAAAAGATAATATTGTTGTAGGTAAAAACTCCCCTACACATATACTTCAATTTGTTGTCCAAAACTACGAATTACTCAACAATTACTCACATACTCCTACTTGAACACCCTATATTTGTACCATTTAAGCTACTTAACTAATATATATATGTATAATATATATATATATATATATGTAGCTTTTTATTTTGGTAAATGTATAGAGGTTTAGGCACACCTTTGATTACATAAGCATAATCTTACATATATATTTATATATAAATAAATGTGATTCTCACTTCATATATACAGAAACTTTGGATATATTTATCTATATAAATATAACTAGCCACACATAAATATATACATCAATTTAAGCTCACTTCCAAACAAAATCATATTGAATGGTATAATAAGTACCCATTAATGGAGGAACATATTATTTACCCACCTAATAAAATAAAGATGAGGCTGAATTTGTTATTACTGTATGCACCTAGCTGGTCAGATATATATATCGCTTTTACAGAAATATAAGGTGTTGTCATGTTCTTGAGAATACTTAACATAATCCATAAATGAATTGCTTTCACTATATATACTCACACACACAAAGTAAAGCCAATTTGCATGGATTGGTAAGAATCACAATTGACACAAACTCCGACGGAACTTATGACACAGAAATCTAACAAATTATTTTAATCCAAACTGAACCAAAACTGTATACTACACACAGGATACACACACTTTCTATACACTCTCTTATTTATCCTATACAAAGATATATGTTAAATCAATCTAGGGAATACACAAATAACTCCTGGGACATATATAATTAGTTTTAGGGGCACTGTACATACACAATTTTTTTCACCCAGTCCCCAATCCAACAATTAATTGTACATACAAAGATGCAGTCTAACGGGTTAACACATCCAGATATGTCTAGTTCACCCTTTTTACTAACTAGATCACTATTTCAAAATGAGAGTAACAATTGGCCAAGTTATTCTGATCCTAACACTACTAGTGACATTCCTTATCAGCCACAGACACACACATTACCAGAGAGGCCTAATGAAATGAATTCAAGGAATTCAAGCAGGTCCTCTGAGTTATCACTCATTAGCAACGACAACAACAATGACACACACACTACACACACCATTAACCAGGCCTCAAAGAAGCAAGTACCAGTTAATGTATCAAAAAATGAACGTTTTTTAGCCCTCTATAATATAATACAAAAACAAGTACAACGTTATTCACCTATTAGACATTCTCGAATGAGGTTGGAAGATACATTAAGGCAAAATAAATCTAATTTGGGTATTAGATATAGCCGAAATATTATGCATCGAATCAACTGTACACACACAACATCTACCTACTTTGAAAATGATGAAAACATTGGTAAAATTAGGGAATATATGAATATATATTTTTGGGCTGTGCGTGTACATGGTTTAAGTATTAGATTATATTTTTGTTCTCCCTTTTTATAGATGTATATGTGTTTGTCTATGGTAATATTTTCATCAAATATATACCTCAAAATAGATAGCATGTACAACAATATAAACACATATACAATATATATATATATTTATGTATGTATATATGCCTAATGAGTATATATATATATATATATATATATGTACATATGCTATTTTCTAAGACTGAATTTTTTTACTGTATGGATTATTATATCTTTAATATGAACATATATAATTGCATGTATGCATGTTCCTTCAGTCCCAAAAAATTTATTACAACAGCAAGCCAATCATTATGATTATCCCTACCAAGATCCATACCTTATTACACACAAGGATGCAGACCCAACTTACTTTAAATTCTACACAAAACCTTCTTCAAGGAAGATATCAAAGGACCCATTTAAGATATTAGATGCCCCCAATTTAATTGATGACTTTTACCTTAATTTAGTTGATTGGTCATCCTCTGATTTACTCGCTGTTGGCCTAGGATCAACTGTGTATTTTCTAAGTGCTTGTACGAGCAAAATTTCTAAATTATTTGATGTATTTGAACATTCTAAAAACATTTGTTCTGTACGTACACTCTTGATTCATGGGGTGGGGGCTGTAGATAGGTATGGAGGTGTGTATATATAGCTTTTGGGGCGTGTGTGTATACATTAGCGGGGTTTGATAGGTTTTGGGATAGTGTATAAAAATTTTATAAGTAAAAGAATGTGTTGAGTATAACTGTACACTATTGGAAACTTGCGTTAGCATAATTATGCCTTTTGATCCAATCTTATATGATTTTTTCTCATATAGGATGCCATCTCGTGTGTAAATTGGGACTCGAGTGGCTCACTCTTAGCTGTTGGGCTTAAAAATGGTAATGTTGAAATTTGGGACGTAATAAATAGTAAGAAATTACGTACATTTGAAGGACACCGTTTTAGAGTAGGATCGATCGCTTGGAATGGCAATATATTATCATCTGGTAGTAAAGATGGTAAAATTTTCAATCATGATGTTAGGCAGGTTAGTTCAGAAAATATGGATACACATAATGATCTAGCAACACTCTACGCATAATTTATCCATAAAATTTTATATGTTTATACAATACAAAACTTGTGATACCTTCAACCCATTCTTACCCCATATAGATTTCTTTATGGAGAGTCGTACACATTTGAGATAATTTTTTTATATACCTAAGCATCTATTTAGTACCCTCACATTACCTATATAGTCATTCTCAACCTCTCTACGCACTTAACATTGCCTAGTTATACATGCGTCTATATTCAAGAAACTACAAATACCCCCAACTTTTTACCCAATTGTTTACTTATCACACATATAAACTTATACATTATCTGAAATACTTTAGGTATTGTATACCGAATTATATCTATAATATCGAACACATAGACATTACCTCAAAATACTCTCATTTTTCTACAAACCCTCTCAATCACCACTTCTACATAAAATCTAACCCTCTTCCCCACATCACCTCCTCACCCCCCTTTCCCACCACCACCCCTAGCACACTCGATCAATAACTCTACACAACCCTCCCCACCTCCCTACACACACAAATCCCTTAAAATGACTACCCTCATCTCCCCCAATCAATCTCTCGTTTTACACACAGTCAACGCATTCTATGTCTGTTTGGGATAAACACCTACAAGAAGTTTGTGGCCTACGTTGGTCTCCAAATGAAAAACAATTAGCGAGTGGGGGAAACGACAATATTATTAATATTTGGCAACATGGCTATGATGTACCCGTCTTACAAATCACTGAACATCAGGCGGCTGTCAAGGCCCTATCTTGGAGTCCCCATCAAAATGGGCTATTAGCCTCTGGAGGGGGTACAGCTGATCGTACTATACGTTTTTGGAATACTTTGAGGTGTGTGTGTGGTTGGAGGGGGGGAGTGTACATCTTTGGAACCTTTTGACGTGTATTTACATGCGCGTATGTGGGTGAATGTGGATGATATATACATAACATAGAACTGAGGATTCTATGATGTATTTTGTGTACATTCACATATTTTTTACATATTTAAATCCTTTTTAGTAATCAAGCACTCAACAAGATTGATACAGACTCACAGGTGTGTAATATAGCCTGGTCAAAGACAGCTAATGAACTTGTCAGTACACACGGCTATTCACTCAATCAAATTATTGTGTGGAATTATCCCCCTATGACTAAAATCGCAACACTGACTGGCCACACATGCCGTGTTTTATACTTAGCAGAGAGCCCACATGGCCAAAATATAGTTACAGGTGCTGGCGATGAAACACTACGATTTTGGAACATTTTCCCCTCTAAACAGCCCATATATTCTTCAGGGAAACAAGAGATGCGTTTCCAAACACCTACTATGATTCGGTAATGTTTTATATATGTGTGTGAAAATGGAATTGGGTGGAGTATATGTGTGTTTGTTATAGATGTGTTTAAAAATGGAACTAGATGGGCTATATATGTATGTTTTTTATATGTGCACATAAGTTATGTTTTAAGAAGGGGGGAGTGTTATATATATAACTATATCATATCTCATGATGATAGTGCTATAAACATTTGTGTATGCCTTAGTTTACATACATATATATATGATGTGATACAAATATTTTGTTATAATCTATTTCTATACGTGTATTTCTATATGTTTTCTATATATATATATATATATATATATGTGTGTTTTTATGAACTTATATATAATGATATGTATCTTTTATAAGTTTTGTTACTCACTGACCCAATCTTATCTATGCATTTGAATCTTATAGGTAATTTGCTAGACATAGCAATTCATTTCCTACTTTTCACATTATACACATTGTATTGGGTGAGGAATTGAAGGTTTGTTATTTTTCCAAAGTTTATTTGAAATTTTTAAAGCCTATTAAGTATTGTTATGATTGGTAAGGGGCCAAATTTACAAACACATATCTCGATTAGTATATTGAGGTTTAGTCCTGATTTTTTTGTTTTCTCCTTTATACCATATTGTCTAATTAAATATGATTAATTTTCTACCGTTTTTGTTAAAAATCAAAAATATTTTTTGATCATTTTATCGAACTTTTACATAGAAGAAAAATATCCAAAAAATTTTATATTTTTGTAAATTTCTGTGCAATTATATCCTTAAAAAATTGTACCCAAAACTACTATAACAGTTTAATAAACTTTTGATGCATTTATAAGGCAGAAGATACTCCCATACACACACTATATCCTATACTTAATAGATTATATACACTAGACTTGTATATACCGTGCATATATAAGCACCATTCATCGAAACACACAGAAATAATTTACCTAAACACACAATAATATATTTACACTCTTGTTTACAGCTCTATGTCCTTATAATATTACATACACACAATCGATAACCCAATAAACTCTCCATGCACACATATCATCTCTCCCTAAAATCTAGTTAAAAACTCATACAACACCACAAATACACTACTCCACATATACAAAATACAACAAATACAAAAACGCAAACACACATCACTGAACACCACACACACTCATCACGCAATACCACATATGCACACCACACAACATAATACACATACACAAATCACACAACATCCTATACATCACACACCTTAAACAACCCCCCATCCCAAATTTTTTAGAATTTATATTTTATAACACCTAATCCAAAAATTTTAAAAATTCAAGAAAATATCTTTTACACCTACCAATAGATTATTTGCTTTTAAAAATTTCAAAATTATATATAAATATATTAAATCACATCAAAACTCATACTACTTAGGTATAATAGATTTTTCTATTTTCAGGTTTGTGTGTTTGTATGTATACATGTAACTATATGCATGACTTAGCTTATGAAAAATTTTATAATTTTGTAAAAGTATTTCTTAAAGTGTTAGTAACACTTTGAGCTAAACTTCGTTATGACATCTTTATCCTTTTCAATTATCTTTACATTCAACAAATATTAAGTTGATGCCCAGAAATCTGATTCACCCGCTATATTGATTGCATATTCATCATCTTCAATATCAATATCTTGATCAAGTTTCTCGATTTCATCAAATTCTGGTAAGGACTCTGGTCCTCCACCTGGTGCACTTGGCCTAAGAAATACAGGTGTTATGTACATATTATTAGTGATATAATATATAGCTAAACTTATGATTTAAATGGGTATATATATACTAAAGCAATGTGATTCAAATTAGGATCTTCTAGATTCACAATACTTAGCTATGTGATTTATATCTGTTTGTATATACTTGAAGATGGTGCTTATATGTGTAGATGTGTAGAAATTTTTAAATATATTTTATGCATATTTTATACGATTTATATGCTTGCGTACATAATGATGCTATTTATATACATGATGAGTATTTAAAGTATGGATAGAATTGGATAATGTAAATACACAATTTCCCTCACCATTGAATGACATACTACATTTATTCAACTCAGTGATATCAACTATATATATGCATGTATATTTGATATATAGATATGTATTTTTGATTTATGTATACAGAATATTTTTTGCATATACACTATGGTGTTCTTTCATCACTTACTGTTTGAAATAGAAAGCACCAGCTCCCGCACCTGCCGCAAGCATAACACCTCCAACAATTCCCCCGGCAACAGCCACTGTTGAGCCTCCTCCTGCCTCTGTTGATTCAGCAGGTTCAGTGTTTACTTCTTCCACTTGAGGTTCACCCCCTGAGGGACCTTCTGTTGAATCCGTTTTAGTTTCAGGAGATTCAGGAGGTTGAGCTACAATGGTAGGCTGTGTTGTTTCTGCCTCAGTGGATGACGATGTTTCTGTGGTTGTTTCCTCAGTGGGAGGACTGCTTTGATCTGCCTCAGCGGCAGCGGTGGTTGTTCCTTCCTCAGTGGCAGCGGTGGTTGTTTCTTCCTCAGCGGCAGCGGTGGTTGTTTCTTCCTCAGCGGCAGCGGTGGTTGTTTCTTCCTCAGTGGCAGCGGTGGTTGTTTCTTCCTCTGCGGCAGCGGTGGTTGTTTCTTCCTCAGCGGCAGCGGTGGTTGTTTCTTCCTCAGCGGCAGCGGTGGTTGTTTCTTCCTCAGCGGCAGCGGTGGTTGTTTCTTCCTCAGCGGCGGCTGTGGTGGTTTCCTCAGCGGCGGCTGTGGTTGTTTCTTCCTCGGCGGATGTAGTAGTTTCCTCGGCGGCGGCTGTGGTTGTTTCTTCCTCAGCGGCAGTGGTTGTTTCTTCCTCGGCGGCAGTGGTTGTTTCTTCCTCGGCGGCTGTAGTAGTTTCCTCAGCGGCGGCTGTGGTTGTTTCTTCCTCAGCGGCGGCTGTAGTAGTTTCCTCAGAGGCGGCTGTGGTTGTTTCTTCCTCAGCGGCGGCTGTAGTAGTTTCCTCAGCGACGGTGGTGGTTGTCTCTCCGCTAGGAGCTGTTGAAGTCTCTGCAGGTGCTGGAGTTGGTATTATAGGTAATGGGCCTAACTGACTGATTTGTGTTGTTGGTGGCTCAGTGGTAGTCTCAGTGGTAGTGGTAGCCTCTGTCGTTGTTGTCGTCGTCGTAGTTGTTGTCGGACATGGTGGGAGTTTGCAAACTTCAAAATGCTCAACCTCTTCTGTGCATTCACTTTCACCAGGGAGTATTAAGACCCTATTTTTGAACCGATTTCCAACTCCACATGTAGCGCTACAAGGAGAGTATCCAGTCCACTCTGTGTAGCACACCTTGGGACAATCTTGAGAGTTACAATTTTCACTTTCAGTAATGGGTAACCCTTGTTGTTGACACGTTTGACCGCCATGCATTGGGGCACTAACGGAAGGTCCTCGACTTCTATATCTTGCACCACCACCACAAGAGGCTGAACATTTACCCCACTCACCCATTTGTCCACACTTTTCATTAATGGGACAAGGCCCACTATTACACTTTTGTGTTTCAGATTCCGAAATGCCTTGATCTTTAAGCGTTTTGCCACCATGTTGAGCATCAATCTTTGGATCTTGACGATCTCTTGTCTTAGTACCGTCACCACATGTGCTTGAACATTCTGACCATTCATTCCAATCTCCTGCTACTGCATCTATGGGGCACTCAGCAGTTTTGCAATCTCCTTCTTCTTCTTCTGTAAAGCCTTGTGCTTCACAAGATGAACCACCATATTTTGCAGGAGGGTTATTGAAGTTTGCACGAGCACGTTTTTTAGTTCCTGCTCCACATGTAGCTGAACATTCTCCCCATTCTTCCCAATTACCACAACTTGCATTAATTGGACATGGCCCAAGGTTACAAACCGCGTAGGACGTACTCATGACCTTTCCTTGTAGTGTGACAGTCCTAGATTTCTGTCCCCTTCCACATGTGCCTGTGAAAGATAACACAGTTTTTATTAAAACAATGTCGTTACACACGTATTTATTATTGTGTGATTATATACTATGATAAGCATTATACACGGTTTTACATATTGATATATACTATATGAGGCATACACATTTAATCATCGAATGTAACATACAAGAAAAACACAGTAGTATGGACAATATTTTACATATGCAACATACACAACTCAAATGACTCAACTCGTGATAACCTTAACGTCTATACATTAAATCCATACATACTACTCATTTATTAAACACTATCCACCCCCCACACATGCACGCAAATTCTTGTTATTAACTTACTAGTACATGGACTCCAATCAGACATAACAGGTTTGGGACATGGGCTTAAATTGCATTGCCTTTCTTCCATCTTATGTTTGTTTTGGGCCTCACAAGAAAGACCACCATGTATAGCTTGAGGGCTATTGTAGGTAGTACGAGTTCGTGTTTGTTTACCAGGGCCACATGAAGCTGAACAATCTGTCCATGCTGAATAGTCACCACACCCTGCATTGACTGGAATCTCTCTGATCTTACATTTTTCGGTTTTGGTTGTTTGGATTTTTTGTTCTTGTAATGTTCTCCCACCATATTTCGCCTCTGCTTTATTGGGAGCTCGTGTAGCAGTTTTTGTACCCCAGCCCTGGCTAGCTGAGCATGGCCCAAATGGCCCAAAATCACCGGGAACTGCATCGATGGGGCAGGGCTTCAATTGACATGATCTTGCCTGAACAAGACCCACACGCTGTTGTCTCAGTGTCTTACCACCATATTTCTCTTTTCTAATCAAAACCCTATAACGATTCATAACACCACTTCCACATTTCCCCTTACATGGACCCCAATTTTTCCAAGGTGATGCTTGTGCATCGATTGGGCATGGTGTTGGATTGCATGGCTTAAACTCCGTTACACGTAAACCTTGTTGTTGACATGTTAGACCCATTTGACCACTTGAACCAGCTTTAGGGGGTAAGATGGTATAAGGGCTACGAGATCGTTTGTGTACACCTGGACCACATTTCGCTGAGCATGTACTCCATTCTCCAAAATCACCACATTTTGCATCTACTGGTAATGTCTCACACACTTTCGCTTGAAATTTCTTAGCCTCTTGGACCATCAAATGCCACTCCGTTTTGAAATAGAGGGGACAAGGTTGAACTATTTTTTAATAAATGTGTAAAATATATTAATATATGTAAGAATAAATCTCCATGAAGTCTCGTAATCTTAGTATCAGAATATAGCTACATGAAGATGGCATTCACTATAACTAGAAAAAAGTGCACACATTATACACACACCCCCAAAGCTGACAGAGCTCATACATTCACAAAAGAACTCAGCACATACACATCACTCACATTCAAAATACACACACATACAAATTGCACATATAACTCACATGAATATGGGACACACCCTGCTAATTCACGATTCTTGCTCTCATCAACATTTCCTACACCAATAACAGCCAATGTAATTTTTTGCTTTTCATATTCTTTCCTCTCGGGGACGATGGTGTGACGATCAGATGAACTGAGAAAAATCATTAATTATATGTGTATGATTAAAAGCATATAAATCTAAAAGTAGATATCTTCTAATTTCTACTAATCATACACACAGACACAACTGACTGTGTAATCCAAATTATACAAATTTAAATACTTATCTAATTTGTAGATTTGAGTGTATGTATATATTCCTTCAACTTACATTCCATCTGTAATCACCAACACAAGTGAAGGTACATTTGGCCTTTTTCCATTAGCAACGTTTAGCATTTTCGTTCTTGTGAATTTCAATGCACCCCCTGTCATGGTGCCACCTCCCACGTAAGATTTCATTAACTGTATATTTTATAAATCCATAAATCATATGTAAACAAATAAATCACGCGATTCAATACACAGCCAAATACTTTTATAACCTATATCCACTTTTGTTTTTAATTTTTACATACACACACCATAGCTTATTCAGCTTACAAACACGCATCTAATAGCATCTCCCCTTAACCCTCTCATCCCATTTACCCCCACTCCTCCCAACACCTCATTACGACTCCCTCCCACACCTATCACCACACATAAACACAGGTACCTTTGATCGTGTTTTATGGAATTTAGTGATATCAGAGGACTCAGGTGAGCCAAGTGATATTTGAATTTTGTTATATGGCAAAAGTACATATCTACCAGATTGAAATCCACCCTTTCCAGAGTAATTTACAATCCCAATGTGTGTACCATCTTTTTTCACATTCATTTCATCAGCAAAATCATATACAAATGGTACAACCTTACCCATCCAACGTGTACGATGGACACTCCCAGACATATCTAACACAAAGATAACATCGAGCCGGGAAGTACATGATTGTGATCTTTTGATTTTTCCAACGGTTTTGAGTAAAACATTCTTATCCAATGGAGATTCACCCAAATATTCGCTAGCTGAAGTTGTGTGCGTGTAAATAAAGATATGTGTAGGTGTGTAGATGTACGTGTGATAGTGTGTGTATGTTGGGATATATGTACAGTCGTGTATGTGTATGTCTAGCTGTGTTTGTATACATGTATTTTGGACATTGAGAAAACGAATTTTGAAAATTGAGTTGAAAATTTTATATATATGATTTTATTTAAGGGCTTGATATGTAAATGTCAACTAAGTAGCCTAGCATTCACGTGTACACATCTTAATCTTTAACAATAACATGTTATATATAAGTTTGTTATTATATATTTGATAAAAATTCAAATTAGATTTTTTATTTCAAACTATCATATGCACATATGCACTTTATACAGATATATATACATATATATATATTTATAACAAATTAAAATAATAAAGCCCATCGAAAAAATATTTGTATCCACAGCATGAGACTCTTGTACAATGAATTGAATTCAAAATTTTGAATCCATATACAGACCAACACACATCAATCACAAAATTTCTTTGCTCTTTTTTTATATTTATAAAACATATAAATGAAATTACAAATCTATATTTTATGAGCTTCCATACAATCGCAAACACACACACACACATACACATAAATATTCATATATATATGATACAAACAAAACTTACTTGCAGCACTAATGATTAAATGTACCCAATAAACAAAAAATAAAAAGAAGCCTTTAAACAATTTTTTCTTCATTTTTTTTGTTTGTCATTCAAAACTTAAAACAAGTAAATTTTAAATTCAGATAAATTTGAAATGTTTTATATTATTCTACAACTAATAGAATATGTGTGATGTGTATAATTCAGTTGATAATATTTATTTGTAGTTGGTTTTTTCAATGAATTGTTAGCATCAATCACATTCAAATATTTTAAAATACATATAATTAATATTGCACCCTTAAGTACTAAAAGTGAAATTCTTACAGTATTTTATACTCGAATGAATTTCATGAGATTATTCATAGCGGCTTCATTAAGAAAATTGATATAAAAATATAAATCCCAAAGTTTATTATTTAAGAGAGCTAAGATTAATATTTTTATGAAAATAAATTTTTTACTTTTAATTTTTATTCATATTAGATGATAACCTATACATCCAAATTTAATATATAATTTAAAATCATTTTTAAAAAATTTACAATCTAGTTATAAAATTATATAATTGTTAAACAAATATATATATACACACATATTTAATAACACTTGTGTAATGCTTATTACAACACACACACACCTACAAAATTTTTGTATTGAATCTCATCTCTCAAAATAGTCTTTAAACTATTTTTATACTAGTAAATCTTCTATATATATGTATCTTTGAACTCTTTGATTTGTTAAACTACCCTTAAACATTAAGTTTTTAT
This sequence comes from Nephromyces sp. MM_2019, assembly GCA_015657535.1. Taxonomy (NCBI): domain Eukaryota; phylum Apicomplexa; class Aconoidasida; order Nephromycida; genus Nephromyces; species Nephromyces sp. MM_2019. Next base: position 20,706 of record JADHZB010001973.1, on the reverse strand, counting down.
ATTGTTTATGTGCGTGTTTGTGTATGATTCTGATGCCATGATACTAGCACATTGAACCATATATATAAATGTGTTGTATCTGCACTTTGTATTTTGTGTATATATGACTCTACTGATATATGACGAGAAGACTGAAGTACATTTAGGTGATTCCATTAAAAAATTACTAGTACATAACAGTATTTGTGTGTATGAGTGACCCTATTAAAGCATTCACAATACATATGATTGATTCCAATAAGAATTTTCTAGTAGTTAAGGGTGCATGTGTGCGTGTGTGAGCTTGTGCATTTCTATTATACTTTTATTACTATATTGAAAGATATGTGTGTTTTTGTTTGAATACCATTGAAATATTACTAGTATATTTGTAAGGACACTTATGAAACAATATGTGATTTGGTTTTAATTCTTTACTATCAGCATGTATAAAACAGATATATGCTTGTGTGTGTGTTGCCTAAAAACTAATTTAAAATTTTTGAATAGCCTAGAGCTATGGGGTATATATTTTCTTTAACTTTTGCGTGTGTTTAAATCAAAGTGTTTAAATTGTAAATCTTGTTTGTATGTTATACTGATCATTATTGTATGTATGGTTTGATTTATGTTTATGCTTGTGTTTTGTGTGTACTAGTTATTTTTGAAATCACAGTCTCTTATGTTTGTTTATAAATTTTTACTAATTTCGTCTATTTTACTAGTAGATTATATTGTGTTGTAAGATAATTCTTTACTCTAATTTTATATAAAAATAATGCGATATCACATGAAAAATATATTTTAGACTTTGTAAGCTTAGCTGATATATATATATATGTATATATATGAGCACATGTTTATGTTATATATGTGTATGTATATAAATTTGCAATGGTCAATCTCATGTAATAAATACTATATATTATATATTGCATGTGTGTGCATAAATTTGTAATTACTATTCTAATGTGGCCTATATATTTACATATATATTATGTGTGTATATATAAGCATTAAAAAAACCCGGTTCTAATATATATATATATATATTAGGGTTATGTGGGCATATATGTATATTTATTCGTATGTAATACTTGAGGATACTTTATAGTTGATAATACGTTTTGTGTGTACAAAGTAATTGATTTAAATTTGAAATTTTTCAATTCTTCACTTTGTGTTACATAATTTTATTTTTGATTAAATTATAGAAGTGTGTACATTTTGTTAGTATAATTTAATGTCCAAATCACTGCAATACACACTTTTTATGAGTGTGTGTTTTTGTATATTTATTATATGTGCAGTGGAGGAGCTTGAGTTAATTATGAGTTTCTTTAGTTTATGTTCTTAGAATGTTTACTAAATTTATTTGATGTTTTAGACTTGTACAATATTAATATATATGTGTTACTAAATCGCAACACTTGAGCTATGTGTGTGTGTGTGTGACCCATGTTTCATGTGTATATTTGTGTATACATAAGGGCTGTATTTGTGTGTGTATGTATATAAGTAGGCTTCATCCGAGTTACAAATTTTATATAAATTAGAATATATAAACAAGTATATCAAATGTGATAATTTTCTATCGCTACGTCTAACTAAAACCCAATGCTAAATTTAACCAGACATGCTTGTGTCAAGATTCACTGTTAGAAGGCTGTCACACATTTTGGTAGTGGGTGTGTGTGTCTGGGACTTATAGTTTTACTTATGATAGCATCCACACCAATGACACACAAACTACAAAAAATATTACACACAAATTAAACAAATTAAAAATAATTTACACACATATTACCCACACATTAAACACAATTTACTTAAGTAACATGCACATGCACGAATATACACGCTCCTATGTAAACAACAATATAAATGCACACGCATTTGCACACCTACATATACACAAATCCATCGAATTATTAATGAAATCCATACACACATGAGGCTCTCATAATTAAGATTTTATGTATATTAATTACATCAACAGATCATACCCACATAAATAATATTTACACATAATAAATCCCCATATATACACTGCTAAATAATATTTACACACATTAACCTTTGAAAGCTCAAACTAGACACACACGTATGGGATATACGACTCAAACTTGTATTTCAATATATATATATATATATAGTTAACACACACACTTGACACACAAACACAAAATACCTCACACACATGAAAATATACCCCTCACAACCACAGCGGGATAAACCTCAGACTTACACACCTCACAATACATAATATCACACACACCCCACACATAATACACGGCAATAAAAAAAAACCCCCTTAATCACCCTCCTGCCTCAAATACTCTCCTCACACATCCACCCACTTCACATACCCCTCTCACACACCCATTTACCTTATATACCCAGCACACGCACCCACACACCCACCCAGCACACACACCCAACTCAGACACCCATCTCAGACACGCACCTCAAATACACACCAATCACCCCCACCTCACATACACACCAATCACCCCCACTTCACACCGCCAGCTCGGACCCTACACACTTACACTCTACACACTCACTCACTACGCACATACACACACAAAAATCAATTTTCGGCCCCGCATTTTGAATTATGTTAACGCCAAATGTAATTGATTTAGAAATTGAAAGCGAAGAAAATGTCAAACTCAGCGCAAAATTATTTTCAAATAAATTTGAAAATTCAAAATTACCAAATTTAAACGGAACTCCTTTAGCAATACTTATACACCCATGGTCTGTACTAGGTGGAAGAGGGTAAGTGTGTGTTTGTGTATGTGTGTGTGTGTATGTAGGTGTGTGTATGTGTGTGTTGTGCTTGGGGGTGTTGTGCTTGTGTGTGAGTATTGTGTGTGTGTATTGTTTGTGTGTATTGTGTGTGTGTATTGTGTGTGTGTATTGTTTGTGTGTATTGTGTGTGTGTATTGTTTGTGTGTATTGTGTGTGTGTATTGTTTGTGTGTATTGTGTGTGTGTATTGTTTGTGTGTATTGGGTTTATGTGTTTATTGCTTATGTGTAAATGTGAAGCTTGTGAGGTTTGTGGACATAGGTTTAAAGGAGGTGAGAAGGTGTGTGCATACTTAAATAGTTTTGAAAATTTGCTATAGGTCACCTAAGGATAATACTTATAATAAGCTGCTTTATATATTTTTTATTACTGTTGTTGTTATTTCCCAGACATTTACAATTTATCATCACTACATAAATCTTATAATCAACTTTATGGATAATTTTATGTATGATTTATACACAATCTTGAGATAAAACAAAACACTCAAGCCTTACACATATATTATCATTCAAATATTTTAAGTTATTTAACAATAAGTGTGTGTATAAATTGTTTTATTGCGTCCTTTAGGTTATTAATGGAAGGGCTTGGATATGCTCTATCCCAACAAGGTATATGTGCAATCTCTTTTGACCTTAGAGGTGTTAATGCGTCAACAGGAAGGTTATTCATCCATTAAATAAATTTCACTGAAAATAATCAGATTATAAATGTGCGTGTGTATTTCTATATAGGCCAACTTTGACGGGTAAAAGCGAAGTCAATGATGTTATAGCGGTTTGTAATTGGGCACACACAAATTTGAAATCAAAATCTATTGTTCTTATAGGTTCCTCTGCTGGCTCTGCAATTGCTGGTCAGTTAAAAAAAATGGGAAGAGAGAAATAAAGGGTAAAAACGGGAGGAAAATAAGGGGAAAATGAAGGTGAAAATGGGGTAAAAATGAGGGGAAAAAGATAGTGAAAATGAGGGAAAAACTAAGGGGAAAAATGTAGTGAAAATAGGGGAAAATTGAGGGGAAAAAGGTAATGGAAATGAGGGGAAAATGAAGATGAAAAGAGGAAGAAAATAGAGGAAAAATAGGACAGAGAAATGGTTTAATTTAAGAAGTAAAGGAGAGATATGGGAGAGGGAAATAACGGTGAAATATGGGGGGTAATAGGATGAAAACTAGAGGGGATATATAGGACAGAAATGAAGGGTGATCAGGGTGAGTAAAGGGGGGAAATAGTGTGGTAATTAGTATGGAAAATAAAGGGATATATCGGGAAAATGTTGTATAAATAGTGCACCATTAAAGAGGGGAAATAAAGGCTATTTAAAGAGGGAAATAGAGATAGTATAGAGGGTGCAAATTAGAGGAAAATTTTAAATATAGAAAAAATTAGAGGTAAATATAAACGGTTGAAATAGAGTCAAATTAAAGAGAGGAAATTAGAATGTAAACAAGAAACAATGTAATGTGGAGTGAGAAGGGTTTATATAAAAAAAAAGTAAAGTTTAGGGTGTTATATTTAAAGGGAAAATAAAAATAGGGATATTTCTAACAAATTCTAAATAAAATTTTAAACATTGCTTACACAAACACATCCATCACAATCCAAATACACATGTATATCTATATTATTTAAAATTTAAAATAATTTGACCTTTTATATTTATTTTAATATCTACTTTATTAAATATATACACACACATATTTCAAAATTAGGGAGTGCAATTGACAGTTCAACATATGTAAAATGTTACGTTGGTATTGGTTACTTATTTGGATTTTGGGTATCATTATTATTTGGGTAAATTTATGTGACTTTAATACAATATATAATTTTTACTACAATTGAACACACACATATATATATAATATACACACTCTTATTTTGTTCAAGCTTAACACACACCACAGGCACTCTTGCTTCACATACACGCACATACGCATCACACAAACATGATAAACCCATCACGGACAATATTATTTACACCTCATACACAGAATTATACATAGTTCAAATATTATATATTATACACCTCACATAAAATATATTCAAATACATAATATATTACAAATCACACACACAACATTACACACATATTTCATTATTATAGGGGTCACCATAAGCCCTTGTTAAATTCGAAAAAACCAAAATTGTTTATCCATGGAAGCAAAGATGAATTTACATCTGTTTCAAGATTGGAGTCTTATTTTAATAAGTATAAAATTTAATTTCATTCTTACACATAGTTAAGATAATATACCAACACACACGCACAACTGCACCATACATAAACACTCTTACACTCACACACACACACACACACACACACACACACACACACACACACACACACACACACACACACACACACACACACACACACACACACACA